>JAZKLR010000063.1:1800000-2025177 GCA_037103525.1 Ganaspis brasiliensis | reverse complement strand
CAATAATTCTAAAATTAGATAACAACAATAAAAAGATAATATTAAGACTTGACAATAGCGTTAGTTTGAGGCAAATTTGTTTTAGATCGCAAAATTATAAACAGCAATAAACTGACTTAACAATTTATAATAAATTTGGCGAAAACTTAAGAAATTTTTAAAGAAATATAATTTTTCAAAAATGTCTAAGCAGTTGATAATAAGAAATTGCAATCAAGTTTGGAGAAATAAGAAGAAAACATTAAACGCAAGAGAAAGTTGAAGTTAAACTTCACCAAAAGATAACTCAAAAATACAACAAAAAAGTTCATAACTGGGGTAGTTGAAATCCTGCGCTTATTCTGCGCAAATTCTGCGATTGGCCACTTCCTGATCTACAATGTTCTTTTTTTTTTAATATGTTTCTTCCGACATCGAAAAACAACTTTTCGAGCTATCTCCGGTTACCACACTTAATTAGGGCACCAAGGGGGGCATATCGCAACCTTAAAATCCATTTATTTTTATGTTCCCGATCTACAGTTTTTTTATTTTCAAATATGTTGTTCTTACGGGCATTTAAAAGGCTTTCAATCGATATAAAGTATTCACACTTAATTAGGGCACCAAGGGGGGCATATAGCAACCTTAAAATCCATTTATTTTTATGTCCCCGATCTACAGTTTTTTTTATTTTCAAATATGTTGTTCTTACAGGCAATTAAAAGGTTTTTAATCGATATAATGTAGTCACACTTAATAAGGGCACCAAGGGGGGCATATCGCAAACTTCAAATCCATTTATTTTTATGTTCCCGCTCTACAGTTATTTTTATTTTCAAATATGTTGTTCTTAAGGGCATTTAAAAGGTTTTCAATTGATATAAAGTAGTCACGCTTAATTAGGGCACCAACGGGGGCATATAGCAACCTTAAAATCAATTTATTTTTATGTTCCCGATCTACATTTTCCGAATGTTTGTTTCTCATGTTTATAATGATACTATCAAATGTTTTTAATTTAATGTAAATAATAAATAAATTTTGTTTTCATACTTTTAAACGTATATTAATTAAAAATTCAAAACATAGAACGAAGAAGGATTATAAAAAAAATATAATAAAAAACCTTCAAAATGTCACAAAAGGAAACAAATTTAAAAATAACAAAACTGTAGATCGGGAACATAAAAATAAATGAATTTTAAGGTTGCGAGATGCCCCCCTTGGTGCCCTAATTAAGTGTGACTACTTTATATGGATTGAAAACCTTTTTATTGCCTGTAAGAAAAACATATTTGAAAATAAAAAAAACTGAAGATGGGGAACATAAAAATAAATAGATTTTAAGGTTGCGATATGCCCCCCTTCGTGCCCTTATCAAGTGTGACAACATTATATCGATTGAAAACCTTTTAATTGCCTCTAAGAACAACATATTTGAAAATAAAAAAAACTGTAGATCGGGAACATAAAAATAAATGAATTTTAAGGTTGCGAGATGCCCCCCTTGGTGCCCTAATTAAGTGTGACTTCTTTCAATCAATTAAAAACCTTTTCGATGCCCGTAAGAAAAACATATTTGAAAATAAAAAAAACTGTAGATCGGGAACATCAAAATAAATGGATTTTAATGTTGCAATATGCCCCCCTTCGTGCCCTTATCAAGTGTGACTACATTATATCGATTGAAAACCTTTTAATTGCCTCTAAGAACAACATATTTGAAAATAAAAAAAACTGTAGATCGGGAACATAAAAATAAATGAATTTTAAGGTTGCGAGATGCCCCCCTTGGTGCCCTAATTAAGTGTGACTTCTTTCAATCAATTAAAAACCTTTTCGATGCCCGTAAGAAAAACATATTTGAAAATAAAAAAAACTGTAGATCGGGAACATCAAAATAGATGAATTTTAATGTTGCAATATGCCCCCCTTGGTGCCCTAATTAAGTGTGACTACTTTATATCGATTGAAAACCTTTTAAATGCCCGTAAGAACAACATATTTAAAAATAAAAAAAAATGTAGATCGGGAACATAAAAATAAATGGATTTTAAGGTTGCGATATGCCCCCCTTGGTGCCCTAATTAAGTGTGACTACTTTATATCGATTGAAAACCTTTTAAATCCCCGTAAAAACAACATATTTGAAAATAAAAAAAAACTGAAGATGGGGAACATAAAAATAAATGGATTTTAAGGTTGCTATATGCCCCCCTTGGATGCCCTAATTAAGTGTGACTACTTTATATCGATTAAAAGCCTTTTAAATGCCCGTAAGAACAACATATTTAAAAATAAAAAAAACTGTAGATCAGGAACATAAAAATAAATGGATTTTAAGGATCCGATGTGCACCCCTTGGTGCCCTAATTAAGCGTGACTACTTTATATCGATTGAAAACCTGTTAAATGCCCGTAAGAACATAAAAATAAATGGATTTTAAGTTAGCGATATGCCCCCCTTGGTGCCCTAATTAAGTGTGACTACTTTATATCGATTGAAAACCTTTTAATTGCCCGTAGGAACAACATATTTGAAAAAAAAAACTCTAGATCGAGAACATAAAAATAAATTGATTTTAAGGTTGCTATATGCCCCCCTTGGATGGCCTTATTAAGTGTGACTACTTTATATCGATTGAAAGCCTTTTAAATGCCCGTAAGAAAAACATATTTAAAAATAATAAAAACTGTAGATCGGGAACATAAAAATAAATGGATTTTAAGTATGCGATATGCCCCCTTTGGTGCCCTTATTAAGTGTGACTACTTTAGATCCATTGAAAACCTTTTAATTGCCTGTAAGAACAACATGTTTAAAAATAAAAAAAACTGTAGATCGGGAACATAAAAATAAATTGATTTTAAGGTCGCTATATGCCCCCTTTGGTGCCCTAATTAAGCGTGACTACTTTATAGCGATTGAAAACCTTTTAAATGCCCGTAAGAACAACATATTTGAAAATAAAAATAACTGTAGAGAGGGAACATAAAAATAAATGGATTTTTAGTTATCGATATGCCCCCCTTGGTGCCCTAATTAAGTGTCACTACTTTATATCGATTAAAAACCTTTTAATTGCCCGTAAGAATAACATATTTAAAAATAAAATAAACTGAAGATAGGGAACATAAATGTAAATGGATTTTAAGGTTGCTATATGCCCCCCTTGGATGCCCTAAATAAGTGTGACTACTTTATATAGATTAAAAGCCTTTTAAATGCCCGTAAGAACAACATATTTAAAAATAAAATAAACTGTAGATCGGGAACATAAAAATAAATGGATTTTAAGGATGCGATGTGCCCCCCTTGGTGCTCTTATTAAGTGTGACTACTTTAGATCCATTGAAAACCTTTTAATTGCCTGTAAGAAAAACATATTTGATTTAAAAAAAACTGTAGATCGGGAACATAAAAATAAATTAATTTTAAGGTTGCTATATGCCCCCCTTGGATGGCCTTATTAAGTGTGACTACTTTATATCGATTAAAAGCCTTTTAAATGCCCGTAAGAACAACATATTTGAAAATAATAAAAACTGTAGATCGGGAACATAAAAATAAATGGATTTTAAGTATGCGATGTGCCCCCCTTGGTGCCCTTATTAAGTGTGACTACTTTAGATCCATTGAAAACCTTTTAATTGCCTGTAAGAACAACATATTTAAAAATAAAAAAAACTGTAGATCGGGAACATAAAAATAAATTGATTTTAAGGTTGCTATATGCCCCCCTTGATGCCCTAATTAAGTGTGACTACTTTATATCGATTAAAAACCTTTTAATTGCCCGTAAGAATAACATATTTAAAAATAAAATAAACTGTAGATAGGGAACATAAATATAAATGGATTTTAAGGTTGCTATATGCCCCCCTTGGATGCCCTAAATAAGTGTGACTACTTTATATAGATCAAAAGCCTTTTAAATGCCCGTAAGAACAACATATTTGAAAATAAAATAAACTGTAGATCGGGAACATAAAAATAAATTGATTTTAAGGTTGCTATATGCCCCCTTTGGATGGCCTTATTAAGTGTGACTACTTTATATCAATTGAAAACCTTTTAATTGCCCGTAAGAATAACATATTCAAAAATAAAAAAAACTGAAGATGGGGAACATAAAAATAAATAGATTTTAAGGTTGCGAGATGCCCCCCTTGGTGCCCTAATTAAGTGTGACTTCTTTCAATCAATTAAAAACCTTTTCGATGCCCGTAAGAAAAACATATTTGAAAATAAAAAAAACTGTAGATCGGGAACATCAAAATAAATGGATTTTAATGTTGCAATATGCCCCCCTTCGTGCCCTTATCAAGTGTGACTACATTATATCGATTGAAAACCTTTTAATTGCCTCTAAGAACAACATATTTGAAAATAAAAAAAACTGTAGATCGGGAACATAAAAATAAATGAATTTTAAGGTTGCGAGATGCCCCCCTTGGTGCCCTAATTAAGTGTGACTTCTTTCAATCAATTAAAAACCTTTTCGATGCCCGTAAGAAAAACATATTTGAAAATAAAAAAAACTGTAGATAGGGAACATCAAAATAAATGGATTTTAATGTTGCAATATGCCCCCCTTGGTGCCCTAATTAAGTGTGACTACTTTATATCGATTGAAAACCTTTTAAATGCCCGTAAGAACAACATATTTAAAAATAAAAAAAACTGTAGATCGGGAACATAAAAATAAATGGATTTTAAGGTTGCGATATGCCCCCCTTGGTGCCCTAATTAAGTGTGACTACTTTATATCGATTGAAAACCTTTTAAATCCCCGTAAAAACAACATATTTGAAAATAAAAAAAAACTGAAGATGGGGAACATAAAAATAAATGGATTTTAAGGTTGCTATATGCCCCCCTTGGATGCCCTAATTAAGTGTGACTACTTTATATCGATTGAAAACCTGTTAAATGCCCGTAAGAACATAAAAATAAATGGATTTTAAGTTAGCGATATGCCCCCCTTGGTGCCCTAATTAAGTGTGACTACTTTATATCGATTGAAAACCTTTTAATTGCCCGTAGGAACAACATATTTGAAAAAAAAACTCTAGATCGAGAACATAAAAATAAATTGATTTTAAGGTTGCTATATGCCCCCCTTGGATGGCCTTATTAAGTGTGACTACTTTATATCGATTGAAAGCCTTTTAAATGCCCGTAAGAACAACATATTTGAAAATAATAAAAACTGTAGATCGGGAACATAAAAATAAATGGATTTTAAGTATGCGATATGCCCCCTTTGGTGCCCTTATTAAGTGTAACTACTTTAGATCCATTGAAAACCTTTTAATTGCCTGTAAGAACAACATATTTAAAAATAAAAAAAACTGTAGATCGGGAACATAAAAATAAATTGATTTTAAGGTCGCTATATGCCCCCTTTGGTGCCCTAATTAAGCGTGACTACTTTATAGCGATTGAAAACCTTTTAAATGCCCGTAAGAACAACATATTTGAAAATAAAAATAACTGTAGAGAGGGAACATAAAAATAAATGGATTTTTAGTTATCGATATGCCCCCCTTGGTGCCCTAATTAAGTGTGACTACTTTATATCGATTAAAAACCTTTTAATTGCCCGTTAGAATAACATATTTAAAAATAAAATAAACTGTAGATAGGGAACATAAATATAAATGGATTTTAATGTTGCTATATGCCCCCCTTGGATGCCCTAAATAAGTGTGACTACTTTATATAGATTAAAAGCCTTTTAAATGCCCGTAAGAACAACATATTTAAAAATAAAATAAACTGTAGATCGGGAACATAAAAATAAATGGATTTTAAGGATGCGATGTGCCCCCCTTGGTGCTCTTATTAAGTGTGACTACTTTAGATCCATTGAAAACCTTTTAATTGCCTGTAAGAAAAACATATTTGATTTAAAAAAAACTGTAGATCGGGAACATAAAAATAAATTAATTTTAAGGTTGCTATATGCCCCCCTTGGATGGCCTTATTAAGTGTGACTACTTTATATCGATTAAAAGCCTTTTAAATGCCCGTAAGAACAACATATTTGAAAATAATAAAAACTGTAGATCGGGAACATAAAAATAAATGGATTTTAAGTATGCGATGTGCCCCCCTTGGTGCCCTTATTAAGTGTGACTACTTTAGATCCATTGAAAACCTTTTAATTGCCTGTAAGAACAACATATTTAAAAATAAAAAAAACTGTAGATCGGGAACATAAAAATAAATTGATTTTAAGGTTGCTATATGCCCCCCTTGATGCCCTAATTAAGTGTGACTACTTTATATCGATTAAAAACCTTTTAATTGCCCGTAAGAATAACATATTTAAAAATAAAATAAACTGTTGATCGGGAACATAAATATAAATGGATTTTAAGGTTGCTATATGCCCCCCTTGGTGCTCTTATTAAGTGTGACTACTTTAGATCCATTGAAAACCTTTAAATTGCCCGTAAGAACAACATATTTGAAAATAAAAATAACTGTAGATCGGGAACATAAATATAAATGGATTTTAAGGTTGCTATATGCCCCCCTTGGTGCCCTAATTAAGTGCGACTACTTTATACCGATTGAAAACCTTTTAATTGCCCGTAAGAACAACATATTTGAAAATAAAAATAACTGTAGAGAGGGAACATAAAAATAAATTGATTTTAAGGTTGCTATATGCCCCCCTTGGTGCCCTAATTAAGTGCGACTACTTTATACCGATTGAAAACCTTTTAATTGCCCGTAAGAACAACATATTTGAAAATAAAAATAACTGTAGAGAGGGAACATAAAAATAAATAGATTTTAAGGTTGCTATATGCCCCCCTTGGTGCCCTAATTAAGTGTGACTACTTTATATTGATTGAGAAACTTTTAAATGCCTTTAAGAAAAACATATTTGATTTAAAAAAAACTGTAGATCGGGAACATAAAAATAAATTGATTTTAAGGTTGCTATATGCCCCCCTTGGATGGCTTTATTAAGTGTGACTACTTTATATCGATTGAAAGCCTTTTAAATGCCCGTAAGAACAACATATTTAAAAATAATAAAAACTGTAGATCGGGAACATAAAAATAAATGGATTTTAAGTATGCGATGTGCCCCCCTTGGTGCCCTTATTAAGTGTGACTACTTTAGATCCATTGAAAACATTTTAATTGCCTGTAAGAACAACATATTTAAAAATAAAAAAAACTATAGATCGGGAACATAAAAATAAATTAATTTTAAGGTTGCTATATGCCCCCTTTGGTGCCCTAATTAAGCGTGACTACTTTATAGCGATTGAAAACCTTTTAAATGCCCGTAAGAACAACATATTTGAAAATAAAAATAACTGTAGAGAGGGAACATAAAAATAAATGGATTTTAAGGATGCGATGTGCCCCCCTTGGTGCTCTTATTAAGTGTGACTACTTTAGATCCATTGAAAACCTTTTAATTGCCTGTAAGAAAAACATATTTGATTTAAAAAAAACTGTAGATCGGGAACATAAAAATAAATGGATTTTAAGGTTGCGATATGCCCTCCTTGGTGCCCTTATTAAGTGTGACTACTTTATACCGATTAAAAAACTTTTAATTGCCCGTAAGAACAACATATTTGAAAATAAAAATAACTGTAGATCGGGAACATAAATATAAATGGATTTTAAGGTTGCTATATGCCCCCCTTGGTGCCCTAATTAAGTGTGACTACTTTATACCGATTGAAAACCTTTTAATTGCCCGTAAGAACAACATATTTGAAAATAAAAATAACTGTAGAGAGGGAACATAAAAATAAATGGATTTTAAGTTAGCGAAATGCCCCTCTTGGTGCCCTAATTAAGTGTGACTACTTTATACCGATTAAAAACCTTTTAATTGCCCGTAAGAACAACATATTTGAAAATAAAAATAACTGTAGATCGGGAACATAAAAATAAATTGATTTTAAGATTGCTATATGCCCCCCTTGGTGCCCTAATTAAGTGTGACTACTTTATATTGATTGAGAAACTTTTAAATGCCTTTAAGAAAAAAATATTTGAAAATAAAAATAACAGTAGATCGGGAACATAAAAATAAATTGATTTTAAGGTTGCTATATGCCCCCCTTGGTGCCCTAATTAAGCGTGACTACTTTATATCGATTGAAAGCCTTTTAAATGCCCGTAAGAACAACATATTTAAAAATAAAAAAAACTGTAGATCGGGAACATAAAAATAAATGGATTTTAAGTATGCGATGTGCCCCCCTTGGTGCTCTTATTAAGTGTGACTACTTTAGATTCATTGAAAACCTTTTAATTGCCTGTAAGAACAACATATTTGAAAATAAAAATAACAGTAGATCGGGAACATAAAAATAAATTGATTTTAAGGTTGCTATATGCCCCCCTTGGTGCCCTAATTAAGCGTGACTACTTTATATCGATTGAAAACCTTTTAAATGCCCGTAAGAACAACATATTTGAAAATAAAAATAACTGTAGAGTGGGAACATAAAAATAAATGGATTTTTACTTAGCGATATCCCCCCTTGGTGCCCTTATTAAGTGTGACTACTTTAGATCCATTGAAAACCTTTTAATTGCCTGTAAGAACAACATATTTAAAAATAAAAAAAACTGTAGATCGGGATCATAAAAATAAATTGATTTTAAGGTTGCTATATGCCCCCTTTGGTGCCCTAATTAAGCGTGACTTCTTTATAGCGATTGCAAACCTTTTTAATGCCCGTAAGAACAACATATTTGAAAATAAAAATAACTGTAGAGAGGGAACATAAAAATAAATGGATTTTAAGGATGCGATGTGCCCCCCTTGGTGCTCTTATTAAGTGTGACTACTTTAGATCCATTGAAAACCTTTTAATTGCCTGTAAGAAAAACATATTTGATTTAAAAAAAACTGTAGATCGGGAACATAAAAATAAATGGATTTTAAGTTTGCTATATGCCCCCCTTGGTGCCCTAATTAAGTGTGACTACTTAATACCGATTAAAAACCTTTTAATTGCCCGTAAGAACAACATATTTGAAAATAAAAATAACTGTAGATCGGGAACATAAAAATAAATTGATTTTAAGGTTGCTATATGCCCCCCTTGGTGCCCTAATTAAGTGTGACTACTTTATATTGATTGAGAAACTTTCAAATGCCTTTAAGAAAAACATATTTGAAAATAAAAATAACAGTAGATCGGGAACATAAAAATAAATTGATTTTAAGGTTGCTATATGCCCCCCTTGGTGCCCTAATTAAGCGTGACTACTTTATATCGATTGAAAACCTTTTAAATGCCCGTAAGAACAACATATTTAAAAATAAAAAAAACTGTAGAGAGGGAACATAAAAATAAATGGATTTTAAGTTAGCGATATGCCCCCCTTGGTGCCCTAATTAAGTGTGACAACTTTATATCGATTGAAAAACTTTTAATTGCCTGTAGGAACAAGATATTTGAAAAAAAAAAACTGTAGATCGGGAACATAAAAATAAATTGATTTTAAGGTTGCTATATCCCCCTTTGGTGCCCTAATTAAGCGTGACTACTTTATAGCGATTGAAAACCTTTTAAATGCCCGTAAGAACAACATATTTGAAAATAAAAATAACTGTAGAGAGAGAACATAAAAATAAATTGGATTTTTAGTTAGCGATATGCCCCCCTTGGTGCCCTAATTAAGTGTGACTACTTTATATCGATTAATAAGAACAACATATTTGAAAATAAAAAGAACTGTAGAGTGGGAACATAAAAATAAATGGATTTTTACTTAGCGATGTGCCCCCCTTGGTGCTCTTATTAAGTGTGACTACTTTAGATCCATTGAAAACCTTTTCATTGCCTGTAAGAAAAACATATTTGATTTAAAAAAAACTGTAGATCGGGAACATAAAAATAAATGGATTTTAAGGTTGCGATATGCCCCCCTTGGTGCCCTTATTAAGTGTGACTACTTTATACCAATTAAAAAACTTTTAATTGCCCGTAAGAACAACATATTTGAAAATAAAAATAACTGTAGATCGGGAACATAAATATAAATGGATTTTAAGGTTGCTATATGCCCCCCTTGGTGCCCTAATTAAGTGTGACTACTTTATACCGATTGAAAACCTTTTAATTGCCCGTAAAAACAACATATTTGAAAATAAAAATAACTGTAGAGAGGGAACATAAAAATAAATGGATTTTAAGTTACCGAAATGCCCCTCTTGGTGCCCTAATTAAGTGTGACTACTTTATACCGATTAAAAACCTTTTAATTGCCCGTAAGAACAACATATTTGAAAATAAAAATAACTGTAGATCGGGAACATAAATATAAATGGATTTTAAGGTTGCTATATGCCCCCCTTGGTGCCCTAATTAAGTGCGACTACTTTATACCGATTGAAAACCTTTTAATTGCCCGTAAGAACAACATATTTGAAAATAAAAATAACTGTAGAGAGGGAACATAAAAATAAATTGATTTTAAGGTTGCTATATGCCCCCCTTGGTGCCCTAATTAAGTGCGACTACTTTATACCGATTGAAAACCTTTTAATTGCCCGTAAGAACAACATATTTGAAAATAAAAATAACTGTAGAGAGGGAACATAAAAATAAATAGATTTTAAGGTTGCTATATGCCCCCCTTGGTGCCCTAATTAAGTGTGACTACTTTATATTGATTGAGAAACTTTTAAATGCCTTTAAGAAAAACATATTTGATTTAAAAAAAACTGTAGATCGGGAACATAAAAATAAATTGATTTTAAGGTTGCTATATGCCCCCCTTGGATGGCTTTATTAAGTGTGACTACTTTATATCGATTGAAAGCCTTTTAAATGCCCGTAAGAACAACATATTTAAAAATAATAAAAACTGTAGATCGGGAACATAAAAATAAATGGATTTTAAGTATGCGATGTGCCCCCCTTGGTGCCCTTATTAAGTGTGACTACTTTAGATCCATTGAAAACATTTTAATTGCCTGTAAGAACAACATATTTAAAAATAAAAAAAACTATAGATCGGGAACATAAAAATAAATTAATTTTAAGGTTGCTATATGCCCCCTTTGGTGCCCTAATTAAGCGTGACTACTTTATAGCGATTGAAAACCTTTTAAATGCCCGTAAGAACAACATATTTGAAAATAAAAATAACTGTAGAGAGGGAACATAAAAATAAATGGATTTTAAGGATGCGATGTGCCCCCCTTGGTGCTCTTATTAAGTGTGACTACTTTAGATCCATTGAAAACCTTTTAATTGCCTGTAAGAAAAACATATTTGATTTAAAAAAAACTGTAGATCGGGAACATAAAAATAAATGGATTTTAAGGTTGCGATATGCCCTCCTTGGTGCCCTTATTAAGTGTGACTACTTTATACCGATTAAAAAACTTTTAATTGCCCGTAAGAACAACATATTTGAAAATAAAAATAACTGTAGATCGGGAACATAAATATAAATGGATTTTAAGGTTGCTATATGCCCCCCTTGGTGCCCTAATTAAGTGTGACTACTTTATACCGATTGAAAACCTTTTAATTGCCCGTAAGAACAACATATTTGAAAATAAAAATAACTGTAGAGAGGGAACATAAAAATAAATGGATTTTAAGTTAGCGAAATGCCCCTCTTGGTGCCCTAATTAAGTGTGACTACTTTATACCGATTAAAAACCTTTTAATTGCCCGTAAGAACAACATATTTGAAAATAAAAATAACTGTAGATCGGGAACATAAAAATAAATTGATTTTAAGATTGCTATATGCCCCCCTTGGTGCCCTAATTAAGTGTGACTACTTTATATTGATTGAGAAACTTTTAAATGCCTTTAAGAAAAAAATATTTGAAAATAAAAATAACAGTAGATCGGGAACATAAAAATAAATTGATTTTAAGGTTGCTATATGCCCCCCTTGGTGCCCTAATTAAGCGTGACTACTTTATATCGATTGAAAGCCTTTTAAATGCCCGTAAGAACAACATATTTAAAAATAAAAAAAACTGTAGATCGGGAACATAAAAATAAATGGATTTTAAGTATGCGATGTGCCCCCCTTGGTGCTCTTATTAAGTGTGACTACTTTAGATTCATTGAAAACCTTTTAATTGCCTGTAAGAACAACATATTTGAAAATAAAAATAACAGTAGATCGGGAACATAAAAATAAATTGATTTTAAGGTTGCTATATGCCCCCCTTGGTGCCCTAATTAAGCGTGACTACTTTATATCGATTGAAAACCTTTTAAATGCCCGTAAGAACAACATATTTGAAAATAAAAATAACTGTAGAGTGGGAACATAAAAATAAATGGATTTTTACTTAGCGATATCCCCCCTTGGTGCCCTTATTAAGTGTGACTACTTTAGATCCATTGAAAACCTTTTAATTGCCTGTAAGAACAACATATTTAAAAATAAAAAAAACTGTAGATCGGGATCATAAAAATAAATTGATTTTAAGGTTGCTATATGCCCCCTTTGGTGCCCTAATTAAGCGTGACTTCTTTATAGCGATTGCAAACCTTTTTAATGCCCGTAAGAACAACATATTTGAAAATAAAAATAACTGTAGAGAGGGAACATAAAAATAAATGGATTTTAAGGATGCGATGTGCCCCCCTTGGTGCTCTTATTAAGTGTGACTACTTTAGATCCATTGAAAACCTTTTAATTGCCTGTAAGAAAAACATATTTGATTTAAAAAAAACTGTAGATCGGGAACATAAAAATAAATGGATTTTAAGGTTGCGATATGCCCCCCTTGGTGCCCTTATTAAGTGTGACTACTTTATACCGATTAAAAAACTTTTAATTGCCCGTAAGAACAACATATTTGAAAATAAAAATAACTGTAGATCGGGAACATAAAAATAAATGGATTTTAAGTTTGCTATATGCCCCCCTTGGTGCCCTAATTAAGTGTGACTACTTAATACCGATTAAAAACCTTTTAATTGCCCGTAAGAACAACATATTTGAAAATAAAAATAACTGTAGATCGGGAACATAAAAATAAATTGATTTTAAGGTTGCTATATGCCCCCCTTGGTGCCCTAATTAAGTGTGACTACTTTATATTGATTGAGAAACTTTCAAATGCCTTTAAGAAAAACATATTTGAAAATAAAAATAACAGTAGATCGGGAACATAAAAATAAATTGATTTTAAGGTTGCTATATGCCCCCCTTGGTGCCCTAATTAAGCGTGACTACTTTATATCGATTGAAAACCTTTTAAATGCCCGTAAGAACAACATATTTAAAAATAAAAAAAACTGTAGAGAGGGAACATAAAAATAAATGGATTTTAAGTTAGCGATATGCCCCCCTTGGTGCCCTAATTAAGTGTGACAACTTTATATCGATTGAAAACCTTTTAATTGCCTGTAGGAACAAGATATTTGAAAAAAAAAAACTGTAGATCGGGAACATAAAAATAAATTGATTTTAAGGTTGCTATATCCCCCTTTGGTGCCCTAATTAAGCGTGACTACTTTATAGCGATTGAAAACCTTTTAAATGCCCGTAAGAACAACATATTTGAAAATAAAAATAACTGTAGAGAGAGAACATAAAAATAAATTGGATTTTTAGTTAGCGATATGCCCCCCTTGGTGCCCTAATTAAGTGTGACTACTTTATATCGATTAATAAGAACAACATATTTGAAAATAAAAAGAACTGTAGAGTGGGAACATAAAAATAAATGGATTTTTACTTAGCGATGTGCCCCCCTTGGTGCTCTTATTAAGTGTGACTACTTTAGATCCATTGAAAACCTTTTCATTGCCTGTAAGAAAAACATATTTGATTTAAAAAAAACTGTAGATCGGGAACATAAAAATAAATGGATTTTAAGGTTGCGATATGCCCCCCTTGGTGCCCTTATTAAGTGTGACTACTTTATACCAATTAAAAAACTTTTAATTGCCCGTAAGAACAACATATTTGAAAATAAAAATAACTGTAGATCGGGAACATAAATATAAATGGATTTTAAGGTTGCTATATGCCCCCCTTGGTGCCCTAATTAAGTGTGACTACTTTATACCGATTGAAAACCTTTTAATTGCCCGTAAAAACAACATATTTGAAAATAAAAATAACTGTAGAGAGGGAACATAAAAATAAATGGATTTTAAGTTACCGAAATGCCCCTCTTGGTGCCCTAATTAAGTGTGACTACTTTATACCGATTAAAAACCTTTTAATTGCCCGTAAGAACAACATATTTGAAAATAAAAATAACTGTAGATCGGGAACATAAAAATAAATTGATTTTAAGGTTGCTATATGCCCCCCTTGGTGCCCTAATTAAGTGTGACTACTTTATATTGATTGAGAAACTTTTAAATGCCTTTAAGAAAAACATATTTGAAAATAAAAATAACAGTATATCGGGAACATAAAAATAAATTGATTTAAAGTATGCGATGTGCCCCCCTTGGTGCTCTTATTATGTGACTACTTTATACCGATTGAAAACCTTTTAATTGCCCGTAAGAACAACATATTTAAAAATAAAAATAACTGTAGATCGGGAACATAAAAATAAATTGATTTTAAGGTTGCTATATGCCCCCCTTGATGCCCTAATTAAGTGTGACTACTTTATATCGATTAAAAACCTTTTAATTGCCCGTAAGAATAACATATTTAAAAATAAAATAAACTGTTGATCGGGAACATAAATATAAATGGATTTTAAGGTTGCTATATGCCCCCCTTGGATGCCCTAAATAAGTGTGACTACTTTATATAGATCAAAAGCCTTTTAAATGCCCGTAAGAACAACATATTTGAAAATAAAATAAACTGTAGATCGGGAACATAAAAATAAATGGATTTTAAGGATGCGATGTGCCCCCCTTGGTGCTCTTATTAAGTGTGACTACTTTAGATCCATTGAAAACCTTTAAATTGCCCGTAAGAACAACATATTTGAAAATAAAAATAACTGTAGATCGGGAACATAAATATAAATGGATTTTAAGGTTGCTATATGCCCCCCTTGGTGCCCTAATTAAGTGCGACTACTTTATACCGATTGAAAACCTTTTAATTGCCCGTAAGAACAACATATTTGAAAATAAAAATAACTGTAGAGAGGGAACATAAAAATAAATTGATTTTAAGGTTGCTATATGCCCCCCTTGGTGCCCTAATTAAGTGCGACTACTTTATACCGATTGAAAACCTTTTAATTGCCCGTAAGAACAACATATTTGAAAATAAAAATAACTGTAGAGAGGGAACATAAAAATAAATTGATTTTAAGGTTGCTATATGCCCCCCTTGTTGCCCTAATTAAGTGTGACTACTTTATATTGATTGAGAAACTTTTAAATTCCTTTAAGAAAAACATATTTGATTTAAAAAAAACTGTAGATCGGGAACATAAAAATAAATTGATTTTAAGGTTGCTATATGCCCCCCTTGGATGGCCTTATTAAGTGTGACTACTTTATATCGATTGAAAGCCTTTTAAATGCCCGTAAGAACAACATATTTGAAAATAATAAAAACTGTAGATCGGGAACATAAAAATAAATGGATTTTAAGTATGCGATGTGCCCCCATTGGTGCCCTTATTAAGTGTGACTACTTTAGATCCATTGAAAACATTTTAATTGCCTGTAAGAACAACATATTTAAAAATAAAAAAAACTATAGATCGGGAACATAAAAATAAATTGATTTTAAGGTTGCTATATGCCCCCCTTGGTGCCCTAATTAAGCGTGACTACTTTATATCGATTGAAAACCTTTTAAATGCCCGTAAGAACAACATATTTGAAAATAAAAATAACTGTAGAGTGGGAACATAAAAATAAATTGATTTTAAGGTTGCTATATGCCCCCTTTGGTGCCCTAATTAAGCGTGACTTCTTTATAGCGATTGAAAACCTTTTTAATGCCCGTAAGAACAACATATTTGAAAATAAAAATAACTGTAGAGAGGGAACATAAAAATAAATGGATTTTAAGGATGCGATGTGCCCCCCTTGGTGCTCTTATTAAGTGTGACTACTTTAGATCCATTGAAAACCTTTTAATTGCCTGTAAGAAAAACATATTTGATTTAAAAAAAACTGTAGATCGGGAACATAAAAATAAATGGATTTTAAGGTTGCGATATGCCCCCCTTGGTGCCCTTATTAAGTGTGACTACTTTATACCGATTAAAAAACTTTTAATTGCCCGTAAGAACAACATATTTGAAAATAAAAATAACTGTAGATCGGAAACATAAATATAAATGGATTTTAAGGTTGCTATATGCCCCCCTTGGTGCCCTAATTAAGTGTGACTACTTTATATCGATTGAAAACCTTTTAAATGCCTGTAAGAAAAACATATTTAAAAATAAAAAAAACTGTAGATCGGGAACATAAAAATAAATGGATTTTAAGTTTGCTATATGCCCCCCTTGGTGCCCTAATTAAGTGTGACTACTTTATACCGATTAAAAACCTTTTAATTGCCCGTAAGAACAACATATTTGAAAATAAAAATAACTGTAGATCGGGAACATAAATATAAATGGATTTTAAGGTTGCTATATGCCCCCCTTGGTGCCCTAATTAAGTGTGACTACTTTATACCGATTGAAAACCTTTTAATTGCCCGTAAAAACAACATATTTGAAAATAAAAATAACTGTAGAGAGGGAACATAAAAATAAATGGATTTTAAGTTACCGAAATGCCCCTCTTGGTGCCCTAATTAAGTGTGACTACTTTATACCGATTAAAAACCTTTTAATTGCCCGTAAGAACAACATATTTGAAAATAAAAATAACTGTAGATCGGGAACATAAATATAAATGGATTTTAAGGTTGCTATATGCCCCCCTTGGTGCCCTAATTAAGTGCGACTACTTTATACCGATTGAAAACCTTTTAATTGCCCGTAAGAACAACATATTTGAAAATAAAAATAACTGTAGAGAGGGAACATAAAAATAAATTGATTTTAAGGTTGCTATATGCCCCCCTTGGTGCCCTAATTAAGTGCGACTACTTTATACCGATTGAAAACCTTTTAATTGCCCGTAAGAACAACATATTTGAAAATAAAAATAACTGTAGAGAGGGAACATAAAAATAAATAGATTTTAAGGTTGCTATATGCCCCCCTTGGTGCCCTAATTAAGTGTGACTACTTTATATTGATTGAGAAACTTTTAAATGCCTTTAAGAAAAACATATTTGATTTAAAAAAAACTGTAGATCGGGAACATAAAAATAAATTGATTTTAAGGTTGCTATATGCCCCCCTTGGATGGCTTTATTAAGTGTGACTACTTTATATCGATTGAAAGCCTTTTAAATGCCCGTAAGAACAACATATTTAAAAATAATAAAAACTGTAGATCGGGAACATAAAAATAAATGGATTTTAAGTATGCGATGTGCCCCCCTTGGTGCCCTTATTAAGTATGACTACTTTAGATCCATTGAAAACATTTTAATTGCCTGTAAGAACAACATATTTAAAAATAAAAAAAACTATAGATCGGGAACATAAAAATAAATTAATTTTAAGGTTGCTATATGCCCCCTTTGGTGCCCTAATTAAGCGTGACTACTTTATAGCGATTGAAAACCTTTTAAATGCCCGTAAGAACAACATATTTGAAAATAAAAATAACTGTAGAGAGGGAACATAAAAATAAATGGATTTTAAGGATGCGATGTGCCCCCCTTGGTGCTCTTATTAAGTGTGACTACTTTAGATCCATTGAAAACCTTTTAATTGCCTGTAAGAAAAACATATTTGATTTAAAAAAAACTGTAGATCGGGAACATAAAAATAAATGGATTTTAAGGTTGCGATATGCCCTCCTTGGTGCCCTTATTAAGTGTGACTACTTTATACCGATTAAAAAACTTTTAATTGCCCGTAAGAACAACATATTTGAAAATAAAAATAACTGTAGATCGGGAACATAAATATAAATGGATTTTAAGGTTGCTATATGCCCCCCTTGGTGCCCTAATTAAGTGTGACTACTTTATACCGATTGAAAACCTTTTAATTGCCCGTAAGAACAACATATTTGAAAATAAAAATAACTGTAGAGAGGGAACATAAAAATAAATGGATTTTAAGTTAGCGAAATGCCCCTCTTGGTGCCCTAATTAAGTGTGACTACTTTATACCGATTAAAAACCTTTTAATTGCCCGTAAGAACAACATATTTGAAAATAAAAATAACTGTAGATCGGGAACATAAAAATAAATTGATTTTAAGATTGCTATATGCCCCCCTTGGTGCCCTAATTAAGTGTGACTACTTTATATTGATTGAGAAACTTTTAAATGCCTTTAAGAAAAAAATATTTGAAAATAAAAATAACAGTAGATCGGGAACATAAAAATAAATTGATTTTAAGGTTGCTATATGCCCCCCTTGGTGCCCTAATTAAGCGTGACTACTTTATATCGATTGAAAGCCTTTTAAATGCCCGTAAGAACAACATATTTAAAAATAAAAAAAACTGTAGATCGGGAACATAAAAATAAATGGATTTTAAGTATGCGATGTGCCCCCCTTGGTGCTCTTATTAAGTGTGACTACTTTAGATTCATTGAAAACCTTTTAATTGCCTGTAAGAACAACATATTTGAAAATAAAAATAACAGTAGATCGGGAACATAAAAATAAATTGATTTTAAGGTTGCTATATGCCCCCCTTGGTGCCCTAATTAAGCGTGACTACTTTATATCGATTGAAAACCTTTTAAATGCCCGTAAGAACAACATATTTGAAAATAAAAATAACTGTAGAGTGGGAACATAAAAATAAATGGATTTTTACTTAGCGATATCCCCCCTTGGTGCCCTTATTAAGTGTGACTACTTTAGATCCATTGAAAACCTTTTAATTGCCTGTAAGAACAACATATTTAAAAATAAAAAAAACTGTAGATCGGGATCATAAAAATAAATTGATTTTAAGGTTGCTATATGCCCCCTTTGGTGCCCTAATTAAGCGTGACTTCTTTATAGCGATTGCAAACCTTTTTAATGCCCGTAAGAACAACATATTTGAAAATAAAAATAACTGTAGAGAGGGAACATAAAAATAAATGGATTTTAAGGATGCGATGTGCCCCCCTTGGTGCTCTTATTAAGTGTGACTACTTTAGATCCATTGAAAACCTTTTAATTGCCTGTAAGAAAAACATATTTGATTTAAAAAAAACTGTAGATCGGGAACATAAAAATAAATGGATTTTAAGGTTGCGATATGCCCCCCTTGGTGCCCTTATTAAGTGTGACTACTTTATACCGATTAAAAAACTTTTAATTGCCCGTAAGAACAACATATTTGAAAATAAAAATAACTGTAGATCGGGAACATAAAAATAAATGGATTTTAAGTTTGCTATATGCCCCCCTTGGTGCCCTAATTAAGTGTGACTACTTAATACCGATTAAAAACCTTTTAATTGCCCGTAAGAACAACATATTTGAAAATAAAAATAACTGTAGATCGGGAACATAAAAATAAATTGATTTTAAGGTTGCTATATGCCCCCCTTGGTGCCCTAATTAAGTGTGACTACTTTATATTGATTGAGAAACTTTCAAATGCCTTTAAGAAAAACATATTTGAAAATAAAAATAACAGTAGATCGGGAACATAAAAATAAATTGATTTTAAGGTTGCTATATGCCCCCCTTGGTGCCCTAATTAAGCGTGACTACTTTATATCGATTGAAAACCTTTTAAATGCCCGTAAGAACAACATATTTAAAAATAAAAAAAACTGTAGAGAGGGAACATAAAAATAAATGGATTTTAAGTTAGCGATATGCCCCCCTTGGTGCCCTAATTAAGTGTGACAACTTTATATCGATTGAAAACCTTTTAATTGCCTGTAGGAACAAGATATTTGAAAAAAAAAAACTGTAGATCGGGAACATAAAAATAAATTGATTTTAAGGTTGCTATATCCCCCTTTGGTGCCCTAATTAAGCGTGACTACTTTATAGCGATTGAAAACCTTTTAAATGCCCGTAAGATCAACATATTTGAAAATAAAAATAACTGTAGAGAGAGAACATAAAAATAAATTGGATTTTTAGTTAGCGATATGCCCCCCTTGGTGCCCTAATTAAGTGTGACTACTTTATATCGATTAATAAGAACAACATATTTGAAAATAAAAAGAACTGTAGAGTGGGAACATAAAAATAAATGGATTTTTACTTAGCGATGTGCCCCCCTTGGTGCTCTTATTAAGTGTGACTACTTTAGATCCATTGAAAACCTTTTCATTGCCTGTAAGAAAAACATATTTGATTTAAAAAAAACTGTAGATCGGGAACATAAAAATAAATGGATTTTAAGGTTGCGATATGCCCCCCTTGGTGCCCTTATTAAGTGTGACTACTTTATACCAATTAAAAAACTTTTAATTGCCCGTAAGAACAACATATTTGAAAATAAAAATAACTGTAGATCGGGAACATAAATATAAATGGATTTTAAGGTTGCTATATGCCCCCCTTGGTGCCCTAATTAAGTGTGACTACTTTATACCGATTGAAAACCTTTTAATTGCCCGTAAAAACAACATATTTGAAAATAAAAATAACTGTAGAGAGGGAACATAAAAATAAATGGATTTTAAGTTACCGAAATGCCCCTCTTGGTGCCCTAATTAAGTGTGACTACTTTATACCGATTAAAAACCTTTTAATTGCCCGTAAGAACAACATATTTGAAAATAAAAATAACTGTAGATCGGGAACATAAAAATAAATTGATTTTAAGGTTGCTATATGCCCCCCTTGGTGCCCTAATTAAGTGTGACTACTTTATATTGATTGAGAAACTTTTAAATGCCTTTAAGAAAAACATATTTAAAAATAAAAATAACAGTATATCGGGAACATAAAAATAAATTGATTTAAAGTATGCGATGTGCCCCCCTTGGTGCTCTTATTATGTGACTACTTTATACCGATTGAAAACCTTTTAATTGCCCGTAAGAACAACATATTTAAAAATAAAAATAACTGTAGATCGGGAACATAAAAATAAATTGATTTTAAGGTTGCTATATGCCCCCCTTGATGCCCTAATTAAGTGTGACTACTTTATATCGATTAAAAACCTTTTAATTGCCCGTAAGAATAACATATTTAAAAATAAAATAAACTGTTGATCGGGAACATAAATATAAATGGATTTTAAGGTTGCTATATGCCCCCCTTGGATGCCCTAAATAAGTGTGACTACTTTATATAGATCAAAAGCCTTTTAAATGCCCGTAAGAACAACATATTTGAAAATAAAATAAACTGTAGATCGGGAACATAAAAATAAATGGATTTTAAGGATGCGATGTGCCCCCCTTGGTGCTCTTATTAAGTGTGACTACTTTAGATCCATTGAAAACCTTTAAATTGCCCGTAAGAACAACATATTTGAAAATAAAAATAACTGTAGATCGGGAACATAAATATAAATGGATTTTAAGGTTGCTATATGCCCCCCTTGGTGCCCTAATTAAGTGCGACTACTTTAAACCGATTGAAAACCTTTTAATTGCCCGTAAGAACAACATATTTGAAAATAAAAATAACTGTAGAGAGGGAACATAAAAATAAATTGATTTTAAGGTTGCTATATGCCCCCCTTGGTGCCCTAATTAAGTGCGACTACTTTATACCGATTGAAAACCTTTTAATTGCCCGTAAGAACAACATATTTGAAAATAAAAATAACTGTAGAGAGGGAACATAAAAATAAATTGATTTTAAGGTTGCTATATGCCCCCCTTGTTGCCCTAATTAAGTGTGACTACTTTATATTGATTGAGAAACTTTTAAATTCCTTTAAGAAAAACATATTTGATTTAAAAAAAACTGTAGATCGGGAACATAAAAATAAATTGATTTTAAGGTTGCTATATGCCCCCCTTGGATGGCCTTATTAAGTGTGACTACTTTATATCGATTGAAAGCCTTTTAAATGCCCGTAAGAACAACATATTTGAAAATAATAAAAACTGTAGATCGGGAACATAAAAATAAATGGATTTTAAGTATGCGATGTGCCCCCATTGGTGCCCTTATTAAGTGTGACTACTTTAGATCCATTGAAAACATTTTAATTGCCTGTAAGAACAACATATTTAAAAATAAAAAAAACTATAGATCGGGAACATAAAAATAAATTGATTTTAAGGTTGCTATATGCCCCCCTTGGTGCCCTAATTAAGCGTGACTACTTTATATCGATTGAAAACCTTTTAAATGCCCGTAAGAACAACATATTTGAAAATAAAAATAACTGTAGAGTGGGAACATAAAAATAAATTGGTTTTAAGGTTGCTATATGCCCCCTTTGGTGCCCTAATTAAGCGTGACTTCTTTATAGCGATTGAAAACCTTTTTAATGCCCGTAAGAACAACATATTTGAAAATAAAAATAACTGTAGAGAGGGAACATAAAAATAAATGGATTTTAAGGATGCGATGTGCCCCCCTTGGTGCTCTTATTAAGTGTGACTACTTTAGATCCATTGAAAACCTTTTAATTGCCTGTAAGAAAAACATATTTGATTTAAAAAAAACTGTAGATCGGGAACATAAAAATAAATGGATTTTAAGGTTGCGATATGCCCCCCTTGGTGCCCTTATTAAGTGTGACTACTTTATACCGATTAAAAAACTTTTAATTGCCCGTAAGAACAACATATTTGAAAATAAAAATAACTGTAGATCGGAAACATAAATATAAATGGATTTTAAGGTTGCTATATGCCCCCCTTGGTGCCCTAATTAAGTGTGACTACTTTATATCGATTGAAAACCTTTTAAATGCCTGTAAGAAAAACATATTTAAAAATAAAAAAAACTGTAGATCGGGAACATAAAAATAAATGGATTTTAAGTTTGCTATATGCCCCCCTTGGTGCCCTAATTAAGTGTGACTACTTTATACCGATTAAAAACCTTTTAATTGCCCGTAAGAACAACATATTTGAAAATAAAAATAACTGTAGATCGGGAACATAAAAATAAATTGATTTTAAGGTTGCTATATGCCCCCCTTGGTGCCCTAATTAAGTGTGACTACTTTATATTGATTGAGAAACTTTTAAATGCCTTTAAGAAAAACATATTTGAAAATAAAAATAACAGTAGATCGGGAACATAAAAATAAATTGATTTTAAGGTTGCTATATGCCCCCCTTGGTGCCCTAATTAAGCGTGACTACTTTATATCGATTGAAAACCTTTTAAATGCCCGTAAGAACAACATATTTAAAAATAAAAAAAACTGTAGAGAGGGAACATAAAAATAAATGGATTTTAAGTTAGCGATATGCCCCCCTTGGTGCCCTAATTAAGTGTGACAACTTTATATCGATTGAAAACCTTTTAATTGCCTGTAGGAACAAGATATTTGAAAATAAAAATAACAGTAGATCGGGAACATAAAAATAAATTGATTTTAAGGTTGCTATATGCCCCCCTTGGTGCCCTAATTAAGCGTGACTACTTTATATCGATTAAAAACCTTTTAAATGCCCGTAAGAACAACATATTTGAAAATAAAAATAACTGTAGAGTGGGAACATAAAAATAAATGGATTTTTACTTAGCGATATGCCCCCCTTGGTGCCCTTATTAAGTGTGACTACTTTAGATCTATTGAAAACCTTTTAATTGCCTGTAAGAACAACATATTTAAAAATAAAAAAAACTGTAGATCGGGATCATAAAAATAAATTGATTTTAAGGTTGCTATATGCCCCCCTTGGTGCCCTAATTAAGCGTGACTACTTTATATCGATTGAAAACCTTTTAAATGCCCGTAAGAACAACATATTTGAAAATAAAAATAACTGTAGAGTGGGAACATAAAAATAAATGGATTTTTACTTAGCGATATGCCCCCCTTGGTGCCCTTATTAAGTGTGACTACTTTAGATCCATTGAAAACCTTTTAATTGCCTGTAAGAACAACATATTTAAAAATAAAAAAAACTGTAGATCGGGATCATAAAAATAAATTGATTTTAAGGTTGCTATATGCCCCCTTTGGTGCCCTAATTAAGCGTGACTTCTTTATAGCGATTGAAAACCTTTTTAATGCCCGTAAGAACAACATATTTGAAAATAAAAATAACTGTAGAGAGGGAACATAAAAATAAATGGATTTTAAGGATGCGATGTGCCCCCCTTGGTGCTCTTATTAAGTGTGACTACTTTAGATCCATTGAAAACCTTTTAATTGCCTGTAAGAAAAACATATTTGATTTAAAAAAAACTGTAGATCGGGAACATAAAAATAAATGGATTTTATGGTTGCGATATGCCCCCCTTGGTGCCCTTATTAAGTGTGACTACTTTATACCGATTAAAAAACTTTTAATTGCCCGTAAGAACAACATATTTGAAAATAAAAATAACTGTAGATCGGAAACATAAATATAAATGGATTTTAAGGTTGCTATATGCCCCCCTTGGTGCCCTAATTAAGTGTGACTACTTTATATCGATTGAAAACCTTTTAAATGCCTGTAAGAAAAACATATTTAAAAATAAAAAAAACTGTAGATCGGGAACATAAAAATAAATGGATTTTAAGTTTGCTATATGCCCCCCTTGGTGCCCTAATTAAGTGTGACTACTTTATACCGATTAAAAACCTTTTAATTGCCCGTAAGAACAACATATTTGAAAATAAAAATAACTCTAGATCGGGAACATAAAAATAAATTGATTTTAAGGTTGCTATATGCCCCCCTTGGTGCCCTAATTAAGTGTGACTACTTTATATTGATTGAGAAACTTTTAAATGCCTTTAAGAAAAACATATTTGAAAATAAAAATAACAGTATATCGGGAACATAAAAATAAATTGATTTAAAGTATGCGATGTGCCCCCCTTGGTGCTCTTATTAAGTGTGACTACTTTATACCGATTGAAAACCTTTTAATTGCCCGTAAGAACAACATATTTAAAAATAAAAATAACTGTAGAGAGGGAACATAAAAATAAATGGATTTTAAGTTAGCGAAATGCCCCTCTTGGTATCCTAATTAAGTGTGACTACTTTATACCGATTAAAAACCTTTTAATTGCCCGTAAGAACAACATATTTGAAAATAAAAATAACTGTAGATAGGGAACATAAAAATAAATTGATTTTAAGGTTGCTATATGCCCCCCTTGGTGCCCTAATTAAGTGTGACTACTTTATATTGATTGAGAAACTTTTAAATGCCCGTAAGAACAACATATTTTAAAATAAAAAAAACTGTAGATCGGGAACATAAAAATAAATGGATTTAAAGTATGCGATGTGCCCCCCTTGGTACTCTTATTAAGTGTGACTACTTTAGATCCATTGAAAACCTTTTAATTGCCTGTAAGAACAACATATTAAAAAATTAAAAAAAACTGAAGATCGGGAACATAAAAATAAATTGATTTTAAGGTTGCTATATCCCCCTTTGGTGCACTAATTAAGCGTGACTACTTTATAGCGATTGAAAACCTTTAAATTGCCCGTAAGAACAACATATTTGAAAATAAAAATAACTGTAGAGAGAGAACATAAAAATAAATGGATTTTTAGTTAGCGATATGCCCCCCTTGGTGCCCTAATTAAGTGTGACTACTTTATATCGATTAATAAGAACAACATATTTGAAAATAAAAAGAACTGTAGAGTGGGAACATAAAAATAAATGGATTTTTACTTAGCGATATGCCCCCCTTGGTGCCCTTATTAAGTGTGACTACTTTAGATCCATTGAAAACCTTTTAATTGCCTGTAAGAACAACATATTTAAAAATAAAAAAAACTGTAGATCGGGATCATAAAAATAAATTGATTTTAAGGTTGCTATATGCCCCCTTTGGTGCCCTAATTAAGCGTGACTACTTTATAGCGATTGAAAACCTTTTTAATGCCCGTAAGAACAACATATTTGAAAATAAAAATAACTGTAGAGAGGGAACATAAAAATAAATGGATGTTTAGGATGCGATGTGCCCCCCTTGGTGCCCTTATTAAGTGTGACTACTTTATATCGATTAATAAGAACAACATATTTGAAAATAAAAAGAACTGTAGAGTGGGAACATAAAAATAAATGGATTTTTACTTAGCGATATGCCCCCCTTGGTGCCCTTATTAAGTGTGACTACTTTATATCGATTAATAAGAACAATATATTTGAAAATAAAAAGAACTGTAGAGTGGGAACATAAAAATAAATGGATTTTTACTTAGCGATATGCCCCCCTTGGTGCCCTTATTAAGTGTGACTACTTTAGATCCATTGAAAACCTTTTAATTGCCTGTAAGAACAACATATTTGAAAATAAAAAAACTGTAGATCGGGAACATAAAAATAAATTGATTTTATGTTTGCTATATGCCCCCCTTGGTGCCCTAATTAAGCGGGACTACTTTATATCGATTGAAAACCTTTTAACTGCCCGTAAGAACAACATATTTAAAAATAAAAATAACTGTCGAGTGGGAACATAAAAATAAATGGATTTTTACTTAGCGATATGCCCCCCTTGGTGCCCTAATTAAGTGTGACTACTTTAAATCCATTAAAAACCTTTTAATTGCCCGTAAGAACAACATATTTGAAAATAAAAATAACTGTAGATCGGGAACATAAAAATAAATTGATTTTAAGGTTGCTATATGCCCCCCTTGGTGCCCTAATTAACTGTGACTACTTTATATTGATTGAGAAACTTTTAAATGCCTTTAAGAAAAACATATTTGAAAATAAAAATAACAGTAGATCGGGAACATAAAAATAAATTGATTTTAAGGTTGCTATATGCCCCCCTTGGTGCCCTTATTAGGCGTGACTAGTTTATATCGATTGAAAACCTTTTAAATGCCCGTAAGAACAACATATTTAAAAATAAAAAAAACTGTAGAGAGGGAACATAAAAATAAATGGATTTTAAGTTAGCGATATGCCCCCCTTGGTGCCCTAATTAAGTGTGACAACTTTATATCGATTGAAAACCTTTTAATTGCCTGTAGGAACAAGATATTTGAAAAAAAAAAAACTGTAGATCGGGAACATAAAAATAAAATGATTTTAAGGATGCGATGTGCCCCCCTTGGTGCTCTTATTAAGTGTGACTACTTTAGATCCATTGAAAACCTTTTAATTGCCTGTAAGAAAAACATATTTGATTTAAAAAAAACTGTAGATCGGGAACATAAAAATAAATGGATTTTAAGGTTGCGATATGCCCCCCTTAGTGCCCTTATTAAGTGTGACTACTTTATACCGATTAAAAAACTTTTAATTGCCCGTAAGAACAACATATTTGAAAATAAAAATAACTGTAGATCGGGAACATAAATATAAATGGATTTTAAGGTTGCTATATGCCCCCCTTGGTGCCCTAATTAAGTGTGACTACTTTATATCGATTGAAAACCTTTTAATTGCCCGTAAGAACAACATATTTGAAAATAAAAATAACTGTAGAGAGGGAACATAAATATAAATGGATTTTAAGGTTGCTATATGCCCCCCTTGGATGCCCTAAATAAGTGTGACTACTTTATATAGATTACAAGCCTTTTAATTGCCTGTAAGAACAACATATTTGAAAATAAGAAAACTGTAGATCGGGAACATAAAAATAAATTGATTTTATGGTTGCTATATACCCCCTTGGTGCCCTAATTAAGCGGGACTACTTTATATCGATTGAAAACCTTTTAAATGCCCGTAAGAACAACATATTTAAAAATAAAAATAACTGTCGAGTGGGAACATGAAAATAAATGGATTTTTACTTAGCGATATGCCCCCCTTGGTGCCCTAATTAAGTGTGACTACTTTAAATCGATTAAAAACCTTTTAATTGCCCGTAAGAACAACATATTTGAAAATAAAAATAACTGTAGATCGGGAACATAAAAATAAATTGATTTTAAGGTTGCTATATGCCCCCCTTGGTGCCCTAATTAAGTGTGACTACTTTATATTGATTGAGAAACTTTTAAATGCCTTTAAGAAAAACATATTTGAAAATAAAAATAACAGTAGATCGGGAACATAAAAATAAATTGATTTTAAGGTTGCTATATGCCCCCCTTGGTGCCCTAAATAAGCGTGACTACTTTATATCGATTGAAAACCTTTTAAATGCCCGTAAGAACAACATATTTAAAAATAAAAAAAACTGTAGAGAGGGAACATAAAAATAATTGGATTTTAAGTTAGCGATATGCCCCCCTTGGTGCCCTAATTAAGTGTGACTACTTTATATCGATTAATAAGAACAACATATTTGAAAATAAAAAGAACTGTAGAGTGGGAACATAAAAATAAATGGATTTTTACTTAGCGATGTGCCCCCCTTGGTGCTCTTACTAAGTGTGACTACTTTAGATCCATTGAAAATCTTTTCATTGCCTGTAAGAAAAACATATTTGATTTAAAAAAAATTGTAGATCGGGAACATAAAAATAAATGGATTTTAAGGTTGCGATATGCCCCCCTTGGTGCCCTTATTAAGTGTGACTACTTTATACCGATTAAAAAACTTTTAATTGCCCGTAAGAACAACATATTTGAAAATAAAAATAACTGTAGATCGGGAACATAAAAATAAATGGATTTTAAGGTTGCTATATGCCCCCCTTGGTGCCCTAATTAAGTGTGACTACTTTATACCGATTGAAAACCTTTTAATTGCCCGTAAGAACAACATATTTGAAAATAAAAATAACTGTAGAGAGGGAACATAAAAATAAACGGATTTTAAGTTAGCGAAATGCCCCTCTTGGTGCCCTAATTAAGTGTGACTACTTTATACCGATTAAAAACCTTTTAATTGCCCGTAAGAACAACATATTTGAAAAGAAAAATAACTGTAGATCGGGAACATAAAAATAAATTGATTTTAAGGTTGCTATATGCCCCCCTTGGTGCCCTAATTAAGTGTGACTACTTTATATTGATTGAGAAACTTTTAAATGCCTTTAAGAAAAACATATTTGAAAATAAAAATAACAGTAGATCGGGAACATAAAAATAAATTGATTTTAAGGTTGCTATATGCCCCCCTTGGTGCCCTAATTAAGCGTGACTACTTTATATCGATTGAAAGCCTTTTAAATGCCCGTAAGAACAACATATTTGAAAATAAAAAAAACTGTAGATCGGAAACATAAAAATAAATGGATTTTAAGTATGCGATGTGCCCCCCTTGGTGCTCTTATTAAGTGTGACTACTTTAGATCCATTGCAAACCTTTTAATTGCCTGTAAGAACAACATATTAAAAAATAAAAAAAACTGTAGATCGGGAACATAAAAATAAATTGATTTTAAGGTTGCTATATCCCCCTTTGGTGCCCTAATTAAGCGTGACTACTTTATAGCGATTGAAAACCTTTTAAATGCCCGTAAGAACAACATATTTGAAAATAAAAATAACTGTAGAGAGAGAACATAAAAATAAATGGATTTTTAGTTAGCGATATGCCCCCCTTGGTGCCCTAATTAAGTGTGACTACTTTATATCGATTAATAAGAACAACATATTTGAAAATAAAAAGAACTGTAGAGTGGGAACATAAAAATAAATGGATTTTTCCTTAGCGATATGCCCCCCTTGGTGCCCTTATTAAGTGTGACTACTTTAGATCCATTGAAAACCTTTTAATTGCCTGTAAGAACAACATATTTAAAAATAAAAAAAACTGTAGATCGGGATCATAAAAATAAATTGATTTTAAGGTTGCTATATCCCCCTTTGGTGCCCTAATGAAGCGTGACTACTTTATAGCGATTGAAAACCTTTTAAATGCCCGTAAGAACAACATATTTGAAAATAAAAATAACTGTAGAGAGAGAACATAAAAATAAATGGATTGTTAGTTAGCGATATGCCCCCCTTGGTGCCCTAATTAAGTGTGACTACTTTATATCGATTAATAAGAACAACATATTTGAAAATAAAAAGAACTGTAGAGTGGGAACATAAAAATAAATGGATTTTTACTTAGCGATATGCCCCCCTTGGTGCCCTTATTAAGTGTGACTACTTTAGATCCATTGAAAACCTTTTAATTGCCTGTAAGAACAACATATTTGAAAATAAAAAAAACTGTAGATCGGGAACATAAAAATAAATTGAGTTTATGGTTGCTATATGCCCCCCTTGGTGCCCTAATTAAGCGGGACTACTTTATATCGATTGAAAACCTTTTAAATGCCCGTAAGAACAACATATTTGAAAATAAAAATAACTGTCAAGTGGGAACATAAAAATAAATGGATTTTTACTTAGCGATATGCCCCCCTTGGTGCCCTAATTAAGTGTGACTACTTTATATCGATTAAAAACCTTTTAATTGCCCGTAAGAACAACATATTTGAAAATAAAAAAAACTGTAGGTCGGGAACATAAAAATAAATTGATTTTAAGGTTGCTATATGCCCCCCTTGGTGCCCTAATTAAGTGTGACTACTTTATATTGATTGAGAAACTTTTAAATGCCTTTAAGAAAAACATATTTGAAAATAAAAATAACAGTAGATCGGGAACATAAAAATAAATTGATTTTAAGGTTGCTATATGCCCCCCTTGGTGCCCTAAATAAGCGTGACTACTTTATATCGATTGAAAACCTTTTAAATGCCCGTAAGAACAACATATTTGAAAATAAAAAAAACTGTAGGTCGGGAACATAAAAATAAATTGATTTTAAGGTTGCTATATGCCCCTCTTGGTGCCCTTATTAAGTGTGACTACTTTATATCGATTGAAAACCTATTAATTGCCCGTAAGAACAACATATTTGAAAATAAAAAAACTGTAGATCGGGAACATAAAAATAAATTGATTTTATGTTTGCTATATGCCCCCCTTGGTGCCCTAATTAAGCGGGACTACTTTATATCGATTGAAAACCTTTTAACTGCCCGTAAGAACAACATATTTAAAAATAAAAATAACTGTCGAGTGGGAACATAAAAATAAATGGATTTTTACTTAGCGATATGCCCCCCTTGGTGCCCTAATTAAGTGTGACTACTTTAAATCCATTAAAAACCTTTTAATTGCCCGTAAGAACAACATATTTGAAAATAAAAATAACTGTAGATCGGGAACATAAAAATAAATTGATTTTAAGGTTGCTATATGCCCCCCTTGGTGCCCTAATTAAGTGTGACTACTTTATATTGATTGAGAAACTTTTAAATGCCTTTAAGAAAAACATATTTGAAAATAAAAATAACAGTAGATCGGGAACATAAAAATAAATTGATTTTAAGGTTGCTATATGCCCCCCTTGGTGCCCTTATTAGGCGTGACTAGTTTATATCGATTGAAAACCTTTTAAATGCCCGTAAGAACAACATATTTAAAAATAAAAAAAACTGTAGAGAGGGAACATAAAAATAAATGGATTTTAAGTTAGCGATATGCCCCCCTTGGTGCCCTAATTAAGTGTGACAACTTTATATCGATTGAAAACCTTTTAATTGCCTGTAGGAACAAGATATTTGAAAAAAAAAAAAACTGTAGATCGGGAACATAAAAATAAAATGATTTTAAGGATGCGATGTGCCCCCCTTGGTGCTCTTATTAAGTGTGACTACTTTAGATCCATTGAAAACCTTTTAATTGCCTGTAAGAAAAACATATTTGATTTAAAAAAAACTGTAGATCGGGAACATAAAAATAAATGGATTTTAAGGTTGCGATATGCCCCCCTTAGTGCCCTTATTAAGTGTGACTACTTTATACCGATTAAAAAACTTTTAATTGCCCGTAAGAACAACATATTTGAAAATAAAAATAACTGTAGATCGGGAACATAAATATAAATGGATTTTAAGGTTGCTATATGTCCCCCTTGGTGCCCTAATTAAGTGTGACTACTTTATATCGATTGAAAACCTTTTAATTGCCCGTAAGAACAACATATTTGAAAATAAAAATAACTGTAGAGAGGGAACATAAATATAAATGGATTTTAAGGTTGCTATATGCCCCCCTTGGATGCCCTAAATAAGTGTGACTACTTTATATAGATTACAAGCCTTTTAATTGCCTGTAAGAACAACATATTTGAAAATAAGAAAACTGTAGATCGGGAACATAAAAATAAATTGATTTTATGGTTGCTATATACCCCCTTGGTGCCCTAATTAAGCGGGACTACTTTATATCGATTGAAAACCTTTTAAATGCCCGTAAGAACAACATATTTAAAAATAAAAATAACTGTCGAGTGGGAACATGAAAATAAATGGATTTTTACTTAGCGATATGCCCCCCTTGGTGCCCTAATTAAGTGTGACTACTTTAAATCGATTAAAAACCTTTTAATTGCCCGTAAGAACAACATATTTGAAAATAAAAATAACTGTAGATCGGGAACATAAAAATAAATTGATTTTAAGGTTGCTATATGCCCCCCTTGGTGCCCTAATTAAGTGTGACTACTTTATATTGATTGAGAAACTTTTAAATGCCTTTAAGAAAAACATATTTGAAAATAAAAATAACAGTAGATCGGGAACATAAAAATAAATTGATTTTAAGGTTGCTATATGCCCCCCTTGGTGCCCTAAATAAGCGTGACTACTTTATATCGATTGAAAACCTTTTAAATGCCCGTAAGAACAACATATTTAAAAATAAAAAAAACTGTAGAGAGGGAACATAAAAATAATTGGTTTTTAAGTTAGCGATATGCCCCCCTTGGTGCCCTAATTAAGTGTGACAACTTTATATCGATTGAAAACCTTTTAATTGCCTGTAGGAACAAGATATTTGAAAAAAAAAAAAACTGTAGATCGGGAACATAAAAATAAATTGATTTTAAGGTTGCTATATGCCCCCCTTGGATGGCCTAATTAAGTGTGACTACTTTATATCGATTGAAAGCCTTTTAAATGCCCGTAAGAACAACATATTTGAAAATAAAAAAAACTGTAGATCGGGAACATAAAAAAAAATGGATTTTAAGTATGCGATGTGCCCCCCTTGGTGCTCTTATTAAGTTTGACTACTTTAGATCCATTGAAAACCTTTTAATTGCCTGTAAGAACAACATATTAAAAAATAAAAAAAACTGTAGATCGGGAACATAAAAATAAATTGATTTTAAGGTTGCTATATCCCCCTTTGGTGCCCTAATTAAGCGTGACTACTTTATAGCGATTGAAAACCTTTTAAATGCCCGTAAGAACAACATATTTGAAAATAAAAATAACTGTAGAGAGAGAACATAAAAATAAATGGATTTTTAGTTAGCGATATGCCCCCCTTGGTGCCCTAATTAAGTGTGACTACTTTATATCGATTAATAAGAACAACATATTTGAAAATAAAAAGAACTGTAGAGTAGGAACATAAAAATAAATGGATTTTTACTTAGCGATGTGCCCCCCTTGGTGCTCTTACTAAGTGTGACTACTTTAGATCCATTGAAAATCTTTTCATTGCCTGTAAGAAAAACATATTTGATTTAAAAAAAATTGTAGATCGGGAACATAAAAATAAATGGATTTTAAGGTTGCGATATGCCCCCCTTGGTGCCCTTATTAAGTGTGACTACTTTATACCGATTAAAAAACTTTTAATTGCCCGTAAGAACAACATATTTGAAAATAAAAATAACTGTCGATCGGGAACATAAAAATAAATGGATTTTTAGGTTGCTATATGCCCCCCTTGGTGCCCTAATTAAGTGTGACTACTTTATACCGATTGAAAACCTTTTAATTGCCCGTAAGAACAACATATTTGAAAATAAAAATAACTGTAGAGAGGGAACATAAAAATAAACGGATTTTAAGTTAGCGAAATGCCCCTCTTGGTGCCCTAATTAAGTGTGACTACTTTATACCGATTAAAAACCTTTTAATTGCCCGTAAGAACAACATATTTGAAAAGAAAAATAACTGTAGATCGGGAACATAAAAATAAATTGATTTTAAGGTTGCTATATGCCCCCCTTGGTGCCCTAATTAAGTGTGACTACTTTATATTGATTGAGAAACTTTTAAATGCCTTTAAGAAAAACATATTTGAAAATAAAAATAACAGTAGATCGGGAACATAAAAATAAATTGATTTTAAGGTTGCTATATGCCCCCCTTGGTGCCCTAATTAAGCGTGACTACTTTATATCGATTGAAAGCCTTTTAAATGCCCGTAAGAACAACATATTTGAAAATAAAAAAAACTGTAGATCGGGAACATAAAAATAAATGGATTTTAAGTATGCGATGTGCCCCCCTTGGTGCTCTTATTAAGTGTGACTACTTTAGATCCATTGAAAACCTTTTAATTGCCTGTAAGAACAACATATTAAAAAATAAAAAAAACTGTAGATCGGGAACATAAAAATAAATTGATTTTAAGGTTGCTATATCCCCCTTTGGTGCCCTAATTAAGCGTGACTACTTTATAGCGATTGAAAACCTTTTAAATGCCCGTAAGAACAACATATTTGAAAATAAAAATAACTGTAGAGAGAGAACATAAAAATAAATGGATTTTTAGTTAGCGATATGCCCCCCTTGGTGCCCTAATTAAGTGTGACTACTTTATATCGATTAATAAGAACAACATATTTGAAAATAAAAAGAACTGTAGAGTGGGAACATAAAAATAAATGGATTTTTCCTTAGCGATATGCCCCCCTTGGTGCCCTTATTAAGTGTGACTACTTTAGATCCATTGAAAACCTTTTAATTGCCTGTAAGAACAACATATTTAAAAATAAAAAAATCTGTAGATCGGGATCATAAAAATAAATTGATTTTAAGGTTGCTATATCCCCCTTTGGTGCCCTAATGAAGCGTGACTACTTTATAGCGATTGAAAACCTTTTAAATGCCCGTAAGAACAACATATTTGAAAATAAAAATAACTGTAGAGAGAGAACATAAAAATAAATGGATTTTTAGTTAGCGATATGCCCCCCTTGGTGCCCTAATTAAGTGTGACTACTTTATATCGATTAATAAGAACAACATATTTGAAAATAAAAAGAACTGTAGAGTGGGAACATAAAAATAAATGGATTTTTACTTAGCGATATGCCCCCCTTGGTGCCCTTATTAAGTGTGACTACTTTAGATCCATTGAAAACCTTTTAATTGCCTGTAAGAACAACATATTTGAAAATAAAAAAAACTGTAGATCGGGAACATAAAAATAAATTGAGTTTATGGTTGCTATATGCCCCCCTTGGTGCCCTAATTAAGCGGGACTACTTTATATCGATTGAAAACCTTTTAAATGCCCGTAAGAACAACATATTTGAAAATAAAAATAACTGTCAAGTGGGAACATAAAAATAAATGGATTTTTACTTAGCGATATGCCCCCCTTGGTGCCCTAATTAAGTGTGACTACTTTATATCGATTAAAAACCTTTTAATTGCCCGTAAGAACAACATATTTGAAAATAAAAAAAACTGTAGGTCGGGAACATAAAAATAAATTGATTTTAAGGTTGCTATATGCCCCCCTTGGTGCCCTAATTAAGTGTGACTACTTTATATTGATTGAGAAACTTTTAAATGCCTTTAAGAAAAACATATTTGAAAATAAAAATAACAGTAGATCGGGAACATAAAAATAAATTGATTTTAAGGTTGCTATATGCCCCCCTTGGTGCCCTAAATAAGCGTGACTACTTTATATCGATTGAAAACCTTTTAAATGCCCGTAAGAACAACATATTTGAAAATAAAAAAAACTGTAGGTCGGGAACATAAAAATAAATTGATTTTAAGGTTGCTATATGCCCCTCTTGGTGCCCTTATTAAGTGTGACTACTTTATATCGATTGAAAACCTATTAATTGCCCGTAAGAACAACATATTTAAAAATAAAAATAACGGTATATCGGGAACATAAAAATAAATTGATTCTAAGGTTGCTATATGCCCCCCTTGGTGCCTTAATTAAGCGTGACTACTTTATATCGATTGAAAACCTTTTAAATGCCCGTAAGAAGAACATATTTGAAAATAAAAATAACTGTAGACAGGGAACATAAAAATAAATGGATTTTAAGTTAGCGATATGCCCCCCTTGGTGCCCTAATTAAGTCTGACTACTTTATATCGATTGAAAACCTTTTAATTGCCCGTAAAAACAACATATTTGAAAATAAAAATAACGGTAGATCGGGAACATAAAAATAAATTGATTTTAAGGTTGCTATATGCCCCCCTTGGTGCCCTAATTAAGCGTGACTACTTTATATTGATTGAAAACCTTTTAATTGCCCGTAAGAACAACATATTTGAAAATAAAAATAACGGTAGATCGGGAACATAAAAATAAATTGATTTTAAGGTTGCTATATGCCCCCCTTGGTGCCCTTATTAAGCGTGACTAATTTATATCGATTAAAAACCTTTTAAATGCCCGTAAGAAGAACATATTTGAAAATAAAAATAACTGTAGAGAGGGAACATAAAAATAAGAGGATTTTAAGTTAGCGATATGCCCCCCTTGGTGCCCTAATTAAGTCTGACTACTTTATATCGATTGAAAACCTTTTAATTGCCCGTAAGAACAACATATTTGAAAATAACAAAAACTGTAGATCGGGAACATAAAAATAAATTGATTTTAAGGTTGCTATCTGCCCCCCTTGGTGCCCGAATTAAGTGTGACTACTTTATATCGACTAAGAACCTTTTAAATGCCCGTAAGAAAAACATATTTGAAAATAAAAATAACGGTAGATCGGGAACATAAAAATAAATTGATTTTAAGGTTGCTATATGCCCCTCTTGGTGCCCTAATTAAGTCTGACTACTTTATATTGATTGAAAACCTTTTAATTGCCCGTAAGAACAACATATTTAAAAATAAAAATAACGGTAGATCGGGAACATAAAAATAAATTGATTTTAAGGTTGCTATATGCCCCCCTTGGTGCCCTAATTAAGCGTGACTACTTTATATTGATTGAAAACCTTTTAATTGCCCGTAAGAACAACATATTTGAAAATAAAAATAACGGTAGATCGGGAACATAAAAATAAATTGATTTTAAGGTTGCTATATGCCCCCCTTGGTGCCCTTATTAAGCGTGACTACTTTATATCGATTGAAAACCTTTTAAATGCCCGTAAGAACAACATATTTAAAAATAAAAATAACTGTCGAGTGGGAACATAAAAATAAATGGATTTTTACTTAGCGATATGCCCCCCTTGGTGCCCTAATTAAGTGTGACTACTTTAAATCGATTAAAAACCTTTTAATTGCCCGTAAGAACAACATATTTGAAAATAAAAATAACTGTAGATCGGGAACATAAAAATACATTGATTTTAAGGTTGCTATATGCCCCCCTTGGTGCCCTAATTATGTGTGACTACTTTATATTGATTGAGAAACTTTTAAATGCCTTTAAGAAAAACATATTTGAAAATAAAAATAACAGTAGATCGGGAACATAAAAATAAATTGATTTTAAGGTTGCTATATGCCCCCCTTGGTGCCCTAATTAAGCGTGACTACTTTATATCGATTGAAAACCTTTTAAATGCCCGTAAGAACAACATATTTAAAAATAAAAAAAACTGTAGAGAGGGAACATAAAAATAAATGGATTTTAAGTTAGCGATATGCCCCCCTTGGTGCCCTAATTAAGTGTGACAACTTTATATCGATTGAAAACCTTTTAATTGCCTGTAGGAACAAGATATTTGAAAAAAACTGTAGATCGGGAACATAAAAATAAAATGATTTTAAGGATGCGATGTGCCCCCCTTGGTGCTCTTATTAAGTGTGACTACTTTAGATCCATTGAAAACCTTTTAATTGCCTGTAAGAAAAACATATTTGATTTAAAAAAAACTGTAGATCGGGAACATAAAAATAAATGGATTTTAAGGTTGCGATATGCCCCCCTTAGTACCCTTATTAAGTGTGACTACTTTATACCGATTAAAAAACTTTTAATTGCCCGTAAGAACAACATATTTGAAAATAAAAATAACTGTAGATCGGGAACATAAATATAAATGGATTTTAAGGTTTCTATATGCCCCCCTTGGTGCCCTAATTAAGTGTGACTACTTTATATCGATGGAAAACCTTTTAATTGCCCGTAAGAACAACATATTTGAAAATAAAAATAACTGTAGAGAGGGAACATAAATATAAATGGATTTTAAGGTTTCTATATGCCCCCCTTGGATGCCCTAAATAAGTGTGACTACTTTATATAGATTACAAGCCTTTTAATTGCCTGTAAGAACAACATATTTGAAAATAAAAAAACTGTAGATCGGGAACATAAAAATAAATTGATTTTATGGTTGCTATATACCCCCTTGGTGCCCTAATTAAGCGGGACTACTTTATATCGATTGAAAACCTTTTAAATGCCCGTAAGAACAACATATTTAAAAATAAAAATAACTTTTGAGTGGGAACATGAAAATAAATGGATTTTTACTTAGCGATATGCCCCCCTTGGTGCCCTAATTAAGTGTGATTACTTTAAATCGAGTAAAAACCTTTTAATTGCCCGTAAGAACAACATATTTGAAAATAAAAATAACTGTAGATCGGGAACATAAAAATAAATTTATTTTAAGGTTGCTATATGCCCCCCTTGGTGCCCTAATTAAGTGTGACTACTTTATATTGATTGAGAAACTTTTAAATGCCTTTAAGAAAAACATATTTGAAAATAAAAATAACAGTAGATCGGGAACATAAAAATAAATTGATTTTAAGGTTGCTATATGCCCCCCTTGGTGCCCTAAATAAGCGTGACTACTTTATATCGATTGAAAACCTTTTAAATGCCCGTAAGAACAACATATTTAAAAATAAAAAAAACTGTAGAGAGGGAACATAAAAATAAATGGATTTTATGGTTGCTATATACCCCCTTGGTGCCCTAATTAAGCGGGACTACTTTATATCGATTCAAAACCTTTTAAATGCCCGTAAGAACAACATATTCAAAAATAAAAATAACTGTCGAGTGGGAACAAGAAAATAAATGGATTTTTACTTAGCGATATGCCCCCCTTGGTGCCCTAATTAAGTGTGACTACTTTTAATCGATTAAAAACCTTTTAATTGCCCGTAAGAACAACATATTTGAAAATAAAAATAACTGTAGATCGGGAACATAAAAATAAATTGATTTTAAGGTTGCTATATGCCCCCCTTGGATGCCCTTAATAAGTGTGACTACTTTATATAGATTACAAGCCTTTTAATTGCCTGTAAGAACAACATATTTAAAAATAAAAAAACTGTAGATCGGGAACATAAAAATAAATTGATTTTATGGTTGCTATATACCCCCTTGGTGCCCTAATTAAGCGGGACTACTTTATATCGATTGAAAACCTTTTAAATGCCCGTAAGAACAACATATTTAAAAATAAAAATAACTGTCGAGTGGGAACATGAAAATAAATGGATTTTTACTTAGCGATATGCCCCCCTTGGTGCCCTAATTAAGTGTGACTACTTTAAATCGATTAAAAACCTTTTAATTGCCCGTAAGAACAACATATTTGAAAATAAAAATAACTGTAGATCGGGAACATAAAAATAAATTGATTTTAAGGTTGCTATATACCCCCTTGGTGCCCTAAATAAGCGTGACTACTTTATATCGATTGAAAACCTTTTAAATGCCCGTAAGAACAACATATTTAAAAATAAAAAAAACTGTAGAGAGGGAACATAAAAATAAATGGATTTTAAGTTAGCGATATGCCCCCCTTGGTGCCCTAATTAAGTGTGACTACTTTATATCGATTGAAAACCTTTTAAATCCCTGTAAGAAAAACATATTTGAAAATAAAAAAAACTGTAGATCGGGAACATAAAAATAAATGGATTTTAAGTTTGCTATATGCCCCCCTTGGTGCCCTAATTAAGTGTGACTACTTTATATCGATTGAAAACCTTTTAAATGCCCGTAAGAACAACATATTTGAAAATAAAAAAAACTGTAGAGAGGGAACATAAAAATAATTGGATTTTAAGTTAGCGATATGCCCCCCTTGGTGCCCTAATTAAGTGTGACAACTTTATATCGATTGAAAACCTTTTAATTGCCTGTAGGAACAAGATATTTGAAAAAAAAAAAAACTGTTGATCGGGAACATAAAAATAAATTGATTTTAAGGTTGCGATGTGCCCCCCTTGGTGCTCTTATTAAGTGTGACTACTTTAGATCCATTGAAAACCTTTTAATTGCCTGTAAGAACAACATATTAAAAAATAAAAAAAACTGTAGATCGGGAACATAAAAATAAATTGATTTTAAGGTTGCTATATCCCCCTTTGGTGCCCTAATTAAGCGTGACTACTTTATAGCGATTGAAAACCTTTTAAATGCCCGTAAGAACAACATATTTGAAAATAAAAATAACTGTAGAGAGAGAACATAAAAATAAATGGATTTTTAGTTAGCGATATGCCCCCCTTGGTGCCCTAATTAAGTGTGACTACTTTATATCGATTAATAAGAACAACATATTTGAAAATAAAAAGAACTGTAGAGTGGGAACATAAAAATAAATGGATTTTTACTTAGCGATGTGCACCCCTTGGTGCTCTTACTAAGTGTGACTACTTTAGATCCATTGAAAACCTTTTCATTGCCTGTAAGAAAAACATATTTGATTTAAAAAAAATTGTAGATCGGGAACATAAAAATAAATGGATTTTAAGGTTGCGATATGCCCCCCTTGGTGCCCTTATTAAGTGTGACTACTTTATACCGATTAAAAAACTTTTAATTGCCCGTAAGAACAACATATTTGAAAATAAAAATAACTGTAGATCGGGAACATAAAAATAAATGGATTTTAAGGTTGCTATATGCCCCCCTTGGTGCCCTAATTAAGTGTGACTACTTTATACCGATTGAAAACCTTTTAATTGCCCGTAAGAACAACATATTTGAAAATAAAAATAACTGTAGAGAGGGAACATAAAAATAAATGGATTTTAAGTTAGCGAAATGCCCCTCTTGGTGCCCTAATTAAGTGTGACTACTTTATACCGATTAAAAACCTTTTAATTGCCTGTAAGAACAACATATTTGAAAAGAAAAATAACTGTAGATCGGGAACATAAAAATAAATTGATTTTAAGGTTGCTATATGCCCCCCTTGGTGCCCTAATTAAGTGTGACTACTTTATATTGATTGAGAAACTTTTAAATGCCTTTAAGAAAAACATATTTAAAAATAAAAATAACAGTAGATCGGGAACATAAAAATAAATTGATTTTAAGGTTGCTATATGCCCCCCTTGGTGCCCTAATTAAGCGTGACTACTTTATATCGATTGAAAGCCTTTTAAATGCCCGTAAGAACAACATATTTGAAAATAAAAAAAACTGTAGATCGGGAACATAAAAATAAATGGATTTTAAGTATGCGATGTGCCCCCCTTGGTGCTCTTATTAAGTGTGACTACTTTAGATCCATTGAAAACCTTTTAATTGCCTGTAAGAACAACATATTAAAAAATAAAAAAAACTGTAGATCGGGAACATAAAAATAAATTGATTTTAAGGTTGCTATATCCCCCTTTGGTGCCCTAATTAAGCGTGACTACTTTATAGCGATTGAAAACCTTTTAAATGCCCGTAAGAACAACATATTTGAAAATAAAAATAACTGTAGAGAGAGAACATAAAAATAAATGGATTTTTAGTTAGCGATATGCCCCCCTTGGTGCCCTAATTAAGTGTGACTACTTTATATCGATTAATAAGAACAACATATTTGAAAATAAAAAGAACTGTAGAGTGGGAACATAAAAATAAATGGATTTTTACTTAGCGATATGCCCCCCTTAGTGCCCTTATTAAGTGTGACTACTTTAGATCCATTGAAAACCTTTTAATTGCCTGTAAGAACAACATATTTAAAAATAAAAAAAACTGTAGATCGGGAACATAAAAATAAATTGATTTTATTGTTGCTATATGCCCCCCTTGGTGCCCTAATTAAGCGGGACTACTTTATATCGATTGAAAACCTTTTAAATGCCCGTAAGAACAACATATTTGAAAATAAAAATAACTGTCGAGTGGGAACATAAAAATAAATGGATTTTTACTTAGCGATATGCCCCCCTTGGTGCCCTAATTAAGTGTGACTACTTTATATCGATTAAGAACCTTTTAATTGCCCGTAAGAACAACATATTTGAAAATAAAAAAAACTGTAGGTCGGGAACATAAAAATAAATTGATTTTAAGGTTGCTATATGCCCCTCTTGGTGCCCTTATTAAGTGTGACTACTTTATATCGATTGAAAACCTATTAATTGCCCGTAAGAACAACATATTTGAAAACAAAAATAACGGTATATCGGGAACATAAAAATAAATTGATTCTAAGGTTGCTATATGCCCCCCTTGGTGCCTTAATTAAGCGTGACTACTTTATATCGATTGAAAACCTTTTAAATGCCCGTAAGAAGAACATATTTGAAAATGAAAATAACTGTAGAGAGGGAACATAAAAATAAATGGATTTTAAGTTAGCGATATGCCCCCCTTGGTGCCCTAATTAAGTCTGACTACTTTATATCGATTGAAAACCTTTTAATTGCCCGTAAGAACAACATATTTGAAAATAAAAATAACGGTAGATCGGGAACATAAAAATAAATTGATTTTAAGGTTGCTATATGCCCCCCTTGGTGCCCTAATTAAGCGTGACTACTTTATATTGATTGAAAACCTTTTAATTGCCCGTAAGAACAACATATTTGAAAATAAAAATAACGGTAGATCGGGAACATAAAAATAAATTGATTTTAAGGTTGCTATATGCCCCTCTTGGTGCCCTTATTAAGCGTGACTAATTTATATCGATTAAAAACCTTTTAAATGCCCGTAAGAAGAACATATTTGAAAATAAAAATAACTGTAGAGAGGGAACATAAAAATAAGAGGATTTTAAGTTAGCGATATGCCCCCCTTGGTGCCCTAATTAAGTCTGACTACATTATATCGATTGAAAACCTTTTAATTGCCCGTAAGAACAACATATTTGAAAATAACAAAAACTGTAGATCGGGAACATAAAAATAAATTGATTTTAAGGTTTCTATCTGCCCCCCTTGGTGCCCGAATTAAGTGTGACTACTTTATATCGACTAAGAACCTTTTAAATGCCCGTAAGAAAAACATATTTGAAAATAAAAATAACGGTAGATCGGGAACATAAAAATAAATTGATTTTAAGGTTGCTATATGCCCCTCTTGGTGCCCTAATTAAGTCTGACTACTTTATATTGATTGAAAACCTTTTAATTGCCCGTAAGAACAACATATTTAAAAATAAAAATAACGGTAGATCGGGAACATAAAAATAAATTGATTTTAAGGTTGCTATATGCCCCCCTTGGTGCCCTAATTAAGCGTGACTACTTTATATTGATTGAAAACCTTTTAATTGCCCGTAAGAACAACATATTTAAAAATAAAAATAACGGTAGATCGGGAACATAAAAATAAATTGATTTTAAGGTTAATATATGCCCCCCTTGGTGCCCTTATTAAGCGTGACTAATTTATATCGATTAAAAACCTTTTAAATGCCCGTAAGAAGAACATATTTAAAAATAAAAATAACTGTAGAGAGGGAACATAAAAATAAGAGGATTTTAAGTTAGCGATATGCCCCCCTTGGTGCCCTAATTAAGTCTGACTACTTTATATCGATTGAAAACCTTTTAATTGCCCGTAAGAACAACATATTTGAAAATAACAAAAACTGTAGATCGGGAACATAAAAATAAATTGAATTTAAGGTTGCTATCTGCCCCCCTTGGTGCCCGAATTGAGTGTGACTACTTTATATCGATTAAGAACCTTTTAAATGCCCGTAAGAAAAACATATTTGAAAATAAAAATAACGGTAGATCGGGAACATAAAAATAAATTGATTTTAAGGTTGCTATATGCCCCTCTTGGTGCCCTTATTAAGTGTGACTACTTTATGTCGATTGAAAACCTTTTTATTGCCCGTAAGAACAACATATTTAAAAATAAAAATAACTGTAGATCGGGAACATAAAAATAAATGGATTTTAAGGATGCGATGTGCCCCCCTTGGTGCTCTTATTAAGTGTGACTACTTTAGATCCATTGAAAACCTTTTAATTGCCTATAAGAAAAACATATTTGATTTAAAAAAAACTGTAGATCGGGAACATAAAAATAAATGGATTTTAAGGTTGCGATATGCCCCCCTTGGTGCCCTTATTAAGTGTGACTACTTTATACCTATTAAAAAACTTTTAATTGCCCGTAAGAACAACATATTTGAAAATAAAAATAACGGTATATCGGGAACATAAAAATAAATTGATTTTAAGGTTGCTATATGCCCCCCTTGGTGCCTTAATTAAGCGTGACTACTTTATATCGATTGAAAACCTTTTAAATGCCCGTAAGAAGAACATATTTGAAAATAAAAATAACTGTAGAGAGGGAACATAAAAATAAATGGATTTTAAGTTAGCGATATGCCCCCCTTGGTGCCCTAATTAAGTCTGACTACTTTATATCGATTGAAAACCTTTTAATTGCCCGAAAGAACAACATATTTGAAAATAAAAATAACGGTAGATCGGGAACATAAAAATAAATTGATTTTAAGGTTGCTATATGCCCCCCTTGGTGCCCTAATTAAGCGTGACTACTTTATATTGATTGAAAACCTTTTAATTGCCCGTAAGAACAACATATTTGAAAATAAAAATAACGGTAGATCGGGAACATAAAAATAAATTGATTTTAAGGTTGCTATATGCCCCCCTTGGTGCCCTTATTAAGCGTGACTAATTTATATCGATTAAAAACCTTTTAAATGCCCGTAAGAAGAACATATTTGAAAATAAAAATAACTGTAGAGAGGGAACATAAAAAAAAGAGGATTTTAAGTTAGCGATATGCCCCCCTTGGTGTCCTAATTAAGTCTGACTACTTTATATCGATTGAAAACCTTTTAATTGCCCGTAAGAACAACATATTTGAAAATAACAAAAACTGTAGATCGGGAACATAAAAATAAATTGATTTTAAGGTTGCTATCTGCCCCCCTTGGTGCCCGAATTAAGTGTGACTACTTTATATCGATTAAGAACCTTTTAATTGCCTGTAAGAAAAACATATTTGATTTAAAAAAAACTGTAGTTCGGGAACATAAAAATAAATGGATTTTAAGGTTGCGATATGCCCCCCTTGGTGCCCTTATTAAGTGTGACTACTTTATACCGATTAAAAAACTTTTAATTGCCCGTAAGAACAACATATTTGAAAATAAAAATAACTGTAGATCGGGAACATAAATATAAATGGATTTTAAGGTTGCTATATGCCCCCCTTGGTGCCCTAATTAAGTGGGACTACTTTATATCGATTGAAAACCTTTTAATTGCCCGTAAGAATAACATATTTAAAAATAAAAAAAACTGTAGATCGGGAACATAAATATAAATGGATTTTAAGGTTGCTATATGCCCCCCTTGGATGCCCTAAATAAGTGTGACTACTTAATATAGATTAAAAGCCTTTTAAATGCTCGTAAGAACAACATATTTGAAAATAAAATAAACTGTAGATCGGGAACATAAAAATAAATGGATTTTAAGGATGCGATGTGCCCCCCTTGGTGCTCTTATTAAGTGTGACTACTTTAGATCCATTGAAAACCTTTTAATTGCCTGTAAGAAAAACATATTTGATTTAAAAAAAACTGTAGATCGGGAACATAAAAATAAATGGATTTTAAGGTTGCGATATGCCCCCCTTGGTGCCCTTATTAAGTGTGACTACTTTATACCGATTAAAAAACTTTTAATTGCCCGTAAGAACAACATATTTGAAAATAAAAATAACTGTAGATCGGGAACATAAATATAAATGGATTTTATGGTTGCTATATGCCCCCCTTGGTGCCCTAATTAAGTGTGACTACTTTATATCGATTGAAAACCTTTTAAATGCCTGTAAGAAAAACATATTTGAAAATAAAAAAAACTGTAGAGAGGGAACATAAAAATAAATGGATTTTAATTTAGCGAAATGCCCCTCTTGGTGCCCTAATTAAGTGTGACTACTTTATACCGAATAAAAACCTTTTAATTGCCCGTAAGAACAACATATTTGAAAATAAAAATAACTGTTGATCGGGAACATAAATATAAATGGATTTTATGGTTGCTATATGCCCCCCTTGGTGCCTTAATTAAGCGTGACTACTTTATATCGATTGAAAACCTTTTAAATGCCCGTAAGAACAACATATTTAAAAATAAAAAAAACTGTAGAGAGGGAACATAAAAATAAATGGATTTTAAGTTAGCGATATGCCCCCCTTGGTGCCCTAATTAAGTGTGACTACTTTATATCGATTAAAAGCCTTTTAAATGCCCATAAGAACAACATATTTGAAAATAAAAAAATCTGTAGATCGGGAACATAAAAATAAATGGATTTTAAGTATGCGATGTGCCCCCCTTGGTGCTCTTATTAAGTGTGACTACTTTAGATCCATTGAAAACCTTTTAATTGCCTGTAAGAACAACATATTAAAAAATAAAAAAAACTGTAGATCGGGAACATAAAAATAAATTGATTTTAAGGTTGCTATATCCCCCTTTGGTGCCCTAATTAAGCGTGACTACTTTATAGCGATTGAAAACCTTTTAAATGCCCGTAAGAACAACATATTTGAAAATAAAAATAACTGTAGAGAGAGAACATAAAAATAAATGGATTTTTAGTTAGCGATATGCCCCCCTTTGTGCCCTAATTCAGTGTGACTACTTTATATCGATTAATAAGAACAACATATTTGAAAATAAAAAGAACTGTAGAGTGGGAACATAAAAATAAATGGATTTTTACTTAGCGATATGCCCCCCTTGGTGCCCTTATTAAGTGTGACTACTTTAGATCCATTGAAAACCTTTTAATTGCCTGTAAGAACAACATATTTGAAAATAAAAAAAACTGTAGATCGGGAACATAAATATAAATGGATTTTATGGTTGCTATATGCCCCCCTTGGTGCCCTAATTAAGTGTGACTGCTTTATATCGATTGAAAACCTTTTAAATGCCTGTAAGAAAAACATATTTGAAAATAAAAAAAACTGTAGATCGGGAACATAAAAATAAATGGATTTTAAGTTTGCTATATGCCCCCCTTGGTGCCCTAGTTAAGTGTGACTACTTTATACCGATTGAAAACCTTTTAATTGCCCGTAAGAACAACATATTTGAAAATAAAAATAACTGTAGAGAGGGAACATAAAAATAAATGGATTTTAATTTAGCGAAATGCCCCTCTTGGTGCCCTAATTAAGTGTGACTACTTTATACCGATTAAAAACCTTTTAATTGCCCGTAAGAACAACATATTTGAAAATAAAAATAACTGTTGATCGGGAACATAAAAATAAATTGATTTTAAGGTTGCTATATGCCCCCCTTGGTGCCCTAATTAAGTGTGACTACTTTATATTGATTGAGAAACTTTTAAATGCCTTTAAGAAAAACATATTTAAAAATAAAAATAACAGTAGATCGGGAACATAAAAATAAATTGATTTTAAGGTTGCTATATGCCCCCCTTGGTGCCTTAATTAAGCGTGACTACTTTATATCGATTGAAAACCTTTTAAATGCCCGTAAGAACAACATATTTAAAAATAAAAAAAACTGTAGAGAGGGAACATAAAAATAAATGGATTTTAAGTTAGCGATATGCCCCCCTTGGTGCCCTAATTAAGTGTGACTACTTTATATCGATTGAAAACCTTTTAATTGCCCGTAGGAACAACATATTTAAAAAAAAAATCTGTAGATCGGGAACATAAAAATAAATTGATTTTAAGGTTGCTATATGCCCCCCTTGGATGGCCTAATTAAGTGTGACTACTTTATATCGATTGAAAGCCTTTTAAATGCCCGTAAGAACAACATATTTGAAAATAAAAAATCTGTAGATCGGGAACATAAAAATAAATGGATTTTAAGTATGCGATGTGCCCCCCTTGGTGCTCTTATTAAGTGTGACTACTTTAGATCCATTGAAAACCTTTTAATTGCCTGTAAGAACAACATATTAAAAAATAAAAAAAACTGTAGATCGGGAACATAAAAATAAATTGATTTTAAGGTTGCTATATCCCCCTTTGGTGCCCTAATTAAGCGTGACTACTTTATAGCGATTGAAAACCTTTTAAATGCCCGTAAGAACAACATATTTGAAAATAAAAATAACTGTAGAGAGAGAACATAAAAATAAATGGATTTTTAGTTAGCGATATGCCCCCCTTGGTGCCCTAATTAAGTGTGACTACTTTATATCGATTAATAAGAACAACATATTTGAAAATAAAAAGAACTGTAGAGTGGGAACATAAAAATAAATGGATTTTTACTTAGCGATATGCCCCCCTTGGTGCCCTTATTAAGTGTGACTACTTTAGATCCTTTGAAAACCTTTTAATTGCCTGTAAGAACAACATATTTGAAAATAAAAAAAACTGTAGATCGGGAACATAAAAATAAATTGATTTTATGGTTGCTATATGCCCCCCTTGGTGCCCTAATTAAGCGGGACTACTTTATATCTATTGAAAACCTTTTAAATGCCCGTAAGAACAACATATTTGAAAATAAAAATAACTGTCGAGTGGAAACATAAAAATAAATGGATTTTTACTTAGCGATATGCCCGCCTTGGTGCCCTAATTAAGTGTGACTACTTTATATCGATTAAAAACCTTTTAATTGCCCGTAAGAACAACATATTTTAAAATAAAAAAAACTGTAGATCGGGAACATAAAAATAAATTGATTTTAAGGTTTCTATATGCCCCTCTTGGTGCCCTTATTAAGTGTGACTACTTTATATCGATTGAAAACCTATTAATTGCCCGTAAGAACAACATATTTGAAAATAAAAATAACGGTATATCGGGAACATAAAAATAAATTGATTTTAAGGTTGCTATATGCCCCCCTTGGTGCCTTAATTAAGCGTGACTACTTTATATCGATTGAAAACCTTTTAAATGCCCGTAAGAACAACATATTTGAAAATAAAAATAACGGTAGATCAGGAACATAAAAATAAATTGATTTTAAGGTTGCTATATGCCCCCCTTGGTGCCCTAATTAAGCGTGACTACTTTATATTGATTGAAAACCTTTTAATTGACCGTAAGAACAACATATTTGAAAATAAAAATAACGGTAGATCGGGAACATAAAAATTAATTGATTTTAAGGTTGCTATATGCCCCCCTTGGTGCCCTTATTAAGCGTGACTAATTTATATCGATTAAAAACCTTTTAAATGCCCGTAAGAACAACATATTTGAAAATAAAAATAACTGTAGAGAGGGAACATAAAAATAAGAGGATTTTAAGTTAGCGATATGCCCCCCTTGGTGCCCTAATTAAGTGTGACTACTTTATATCGATTGAAAACCTTTTAATTGCCCGTAGGAACAACATATTTGAAAAAAAAAAATCTGTAGATCGGGAACATAAAAATAAATTGATTTTAAGGTTGCTATATGCCCCCCTTGGATGGCCTAATTAAGTGTGACTACTTTATATCGATTGAAAGCCTTTTAAATGCCCGTAAGAACAACATATTTGAAAATAAAAAATCTGTAGATCGGGAACATAAAAATAAATGGATTTTAAGTATGCGATGTGCCCCCCTTGGTGCTCTTATTAAGTGTGACTACTTTAGATCCATTGAAAACCTTTTAATTGCCTGTAAGAACAACATATTAAAAAATAAAAAAAACTGTAGATCGGGAACATAAAAATAAATTGATTTTAAGGTTGCTATATCCCCCTTTGGTGCCCTAATTAAGCGTGACTACTTTATAGCGATTGAAAACCTTTTAAATGCCCGTAAGAACAACATATTTGAAAATAAAAATAACTGTAGAGAGAGAACATAAAAATAAATGGATTTTTAGTTAGCGATATGCCCCCCTTGGTGCCCTAATTAAGTGTGACTACTTTATATCGATTAATAAGAACAACATATTTGAAAATAAAAAGAACTGTAGAGTGGGAACATAAAAATAAATAGATTTTTACTTAGCGATATGCCCCCCTTGGTGCCCTTATTAAGTGTGACTACTTTAGATCCATTGAAAACCTTTTAATTGCCTGTAAGAACAACATATTTGAAAATAAAAAAAACTGTAGATCGGGAACATAAAAATAAATTGATTTTATGGTTGCTATATGCCCCCCTTGGTGCCCTAATTAAGCGGGACTACTTTATATCGATTGAAAACCTTTTAAATGCCCGTAAGAACAACATATTTGAAAATAAAAATAACTGTCGAGTGGAAACATAAAAATAAATGGATTTTTACTTAGCGATATGCCCCCCTTGGTGCCCTAATTAAGTGTGACTACTTTATATCGATTAAAAACCTTTTAATTGCCCGTAAGAACAACATATTTGAAAATAAAAAAAACTGTAGATCGGGAACATAAAAATAAATTGATTTTAAGGTTTCTATATGCCCCTCTTGGTGCCCTTATTAAGTGTGACTACTTTATATCGATTGAAAACCTATTAATTGCCCGTAAGAACAACATATTTGAAAATAAAAATAACGGTATATCGGGAACATAAAAATAAATTGATTTTAAGGTTGCTATATGCCCCCCTTGGTGCCTTAATTAAGCGTGACTACTTTATATCGATTGAAAACCTTTTAAATGCCCGTAAGAAGAACATATTTGAAAATAAATATAACTGTAGAGAGGGAACATAAAAATAAATGGATTTTAAGTTAGCGATATGCCCCCCTTGGTGCCCTAATTAAGTGTGACTACTTTATATCGATTGAAAACCTTTTAATTGCCCGTAGGAACAACATATTTGAAAAAAAAAAATCTGTAGATCGGGAACATAAAAATAAATTTATTTTAAGGTTGCTATATGCCCCCCTTGGATGGCCTAATTAAGTGTGACTACTTTATATCGATTGAAAGCCTTTTAAATGCCCGTAAGAACAACATATTTGAAAATAAAAAAATCTGTAGATCGGGAACATAAAAATAAATGGATTTTAAGTATGCGATGTGCCCCCCTTGGTGCTCTTATTAAGTGTGACTACTTTAGATCCATTGAAAACCTTTTAATTGCCTGTAAGAACAACATATTAAAAAATAAAAAAAACTGTAGATCGGGAACATAAAAATAAATTGATTTTAAGGTTGCTATATCCCCCTTTGGTGCCCTAATTAAGCGTGACTACTTTATAGCGATTGAAAACCTTTTAAATGCCCGTAAGAACAACATATTTGAAAATAAAAATAACTGTAGAGAGAGAACATAAAAATAAATGGATTTTTAGTTAGCGATATGCCCCCCTTGGTGCCCTAATTAAGTGTGACTACTTTATATCGATTAATAAGAACAACATATTTGAAAATAAAAAGAACTGTAGAGTGGGAACATAAAAATAAATGGATTTTTACTTAGCGATATGCCCCCCTTGGTGCCCTTATTAAGTGTGACTACTTTAGATCCATTGAAAACCTTTTAATTGCCTGTAAGAACAACATATTTGAAAATAAAAAAAACTGTAGATCGGGAACATAAAAATAAATTGATTTTATGGTTGCTATATGCCCCCCTTGGTGCCCTAATTAAGCGGGACTACTTTATATCGATTGAAAACCTTTTAAATGCCCGTAAGAACAACATATTTGAAAATAAAAATAACTGTCGAGTGGAAACATAAAAATAAATGGATTTTTACTTAGCGATATGCCCGCCTTGGTGCCCTAATTAAGTGTGACTACTTTATATCGATTAAAAACCTTTTAATTGCCCGTAAGAACAACATATTTTAAAATAAAAAAAACTGTAGATCGGGAACATAAAAATAAATTGATTTTAAGGTTTCTATATGCCCCTCTTGGTGCCCTTATTAAGTGTGACTACTTTATATCGATTGAAAACCTATTAATTGCCCGTAAGAACAACATATTTGAAAATAAAAATAACGGTATATCGGGAACATAAAAATAAATTGATTTTAAGGTTGCTATATGCCCCCCTTGGTGCCTTAATTAAGCGTGACTACTTTATATCGATTGAAAACCTTTTAAATGCCCGTAAGAACAACATATTTGAAAATAAAAATAACGGTAGATCAGGAACATAAAAATAAATTGATTTTAAGGTTGCTATATGCCCCCCTTGGTGCCCTAATTAAGTGTGACTACTTTATATTGATTGAAAACCTTTTAATTGACCGTAAGAACAACATATTTGAAAATAAAAATAACGGTAGATCGGGAACATAAAAATTAATTGATTTTAAGGTTGCTATATGCCCCCCTTGGTGCCCTTATTAAGCGTGACTAATTTATATCGATTAAAAACCTTTTAAATGCCCGTAAGAACAACATATTTGAAAATAAAAATAACTGTAGAGAGGGAACATAAAAATAAGAGGATTTTAAGTTAGCGATATGCCTTCCTTGGTGCCCTAATTAAGTGTGACTACTTTATATCGATTGATAACCTTTTAATTGCCCGTAAGAACAACATATTTGAAAATAACAAAAACTGTAGATCGGGAACATAAAAATAAATTGATTTTAAGGTTGCTATCTGCCCCCGTTGGTGCCCGAATTAAGTGTGACTACTTTATATCGATTAAGAACCTTTTAAATGCCCGTAAGAAAAACATATTTAAAAATAAAAAAAACTGAAGATGGGGAACATAAAAATAAATGGATTTTAAAGTTGCGATATGCCCCCTTGGTGCCCTTATTAAGTGTGACTACATTAAATCGATTGAAAACCTTTTAATTGCCCGTAAGAACAACATATTTAAAAATAAAAAAAACTGTAGATCGGGAACATAAATATAAATGGATTTAAAGGTTGCTATATGCCCCCCTTGGCTGCCCTAATTAAGTATGACTACTTTATATCGATTAAAAGCCTTTTAAATGCCCGTAAGAACAACATATTTGAAAATAAAATAAACTGTAGATCGGGAACATAAAAAAAAATGGATTTTAAGGATGCGATGTGCCCCCCTTGGTGCCCTTATTAAGTGTGACTACTTTAGATTCATTGAAAACCTTTTAATTGCCTGTAAGAAAAACATATTTGATTAAAAAAAAACTGTAGATCGGAAACATAAAAATAAATGGATTTTAAGGTTGCGATATGCCCCCCTTGGTGCCCTAATTAAGTGTGACTACTTTATATCGATTGAAAACCTTTTAAATGCCCGTAAGAACAACATATTTGAAAATAAAAATAACTGTAGATCGGGAACATAAATATAAATGGATTTTAAGGTTGCTATATGCCCCCCTTGGATGCCCTAATTAAGTGTGACTACTTTATATCGATTGAAAGCCTTTTAAATGCCCGTAAGAACAACATATTTGAAAATAAAATAAACTGTAGATCGGGAACATAAAAATAAATGGATTTTAAGTTAGCCATATGCCCCCCTTGGTGCCCTAATTAAGCGTGACTACTTTATATTGATTGAAAACCTTTTAATTGACCGTAAGAACAACATATTTGAAAATAAAAATAACGGTAGATCGGGAACATAAAAATTAATTGATTTTAAGGTTGCTATATGCCCCCCTTGGTGCCCTTATTAAGCGTGACTAATTTATATCGATTAAAAACCTTTTAAATGCCCGTAAGAACAACATATTTGAAAATAAAAATAACTGTAGAGAGGGAACATAAAAATAAGAGGATTTTAAGTTAGCGATATGCCCCCCTTGGTGCCCTAATTAAGTGTGACTACTTTATATCGATTGATAACCTTTTAATTGCCCGTAAGAACAACATATTTGAAAATAACAAAAACTGTAGATCGGGAACATAAAAATAAATTGATTTTAAGGTTGCTATATGCCCCCCTTGGTGCCCTAATTAAGCGTGACTAATTTATATCGATTGAAAACCTTTTAAATGCCCGTAAGAACAACATATTTGAATATAAAAATAACTGTAGAGAGGGTACATAAAAATAAATGGATTTTAAGTTAGCCATATGCCCCCCTTGGTGCCCTAATTAAGTGTGACTACTTTATATCAATTGAAAACCTTTTAATTGCCCGTAAGAACAACATATTTGAAAATAAAAAAAACTGTAGATCGGGAACATAAAAATAAATTGATTTTAATGTTGCTATATGCACCCCTTGGTGCCCGAATTAAGTGTGACTACTTTATATCGATTAAGAACCTTTTAAATGCCCGTAAGAAAAACATATTTTAAACTAAAAAAAACTGAAGATGGGGAACATAAAAATAAATGGATTTTAAGGTTGCGATATGCCCCCCTTGGTGCCCTTATTAAGTGTGATTACATTATATCGATTGAAAACCTTTTAATTGCCTGTAAGAACAACATATTTGAAAATAAAAAAAACTGTAGATCGGGAACATAAAAATAAATGAATTTTAAGGTTGCGAGATGCCCCCCTTGGTGCCCTAATTAAGTGTGACTTCTTTCAATCAATTGAAAACCTTTTCGATGCCCGTAAGAATAACATATTTGATTTAAAAAAAACTGTAGATCGGGAACATAAAAATAAATGGATTTTAAGGATGCGATGTGCCCCCCTTGGTGCCCTTATTAAGTGTGACTACTTTAGATTCATTGAAAACCTTTTAATTGCCTGTAAGAAAAACATATTTGATTAAAAAAAAACTGTAAATCGGGAACATAAAAATAAATGGATTTTAAGGTTGCGATATGCCCCCCTTGGTGCCCTTATTAAGTGTGACTACTTTATACCGATTAAAAACCTTTTAATTGCCCGTAAGAACAACATATTTGAAAATAAAAATAACTGTAGATCGGGAACATAAATATAAATGGATTTTAAGGTTGCTATATGCCCCCCTTGGATGCCCTAATTAAGTGTAACTACTTTATATCGATAAAAAGCCTTTTAATTGCCCGTAAGAACAACATATTTGAAAATAAAAAAAACTGTAGATCGGGAACAGAAAAATAAATTGATTTTAAGGTTGCGATATGCCCCCCTTGGTGCCCTTATTAAGTGTGATTACATTATATCGATTGAAAACGTTTTAATTGCCTGTAAGAACAACATATTTGAAAATAAAAAAAACTGTAGATCGGGAACATAAAAATAAATGAATTTTAAGGTTGCGAGATGCCCCCCTTGGTGCCCTAATTAAGTGTGACTGCTTTCAATCAATTGAAAACCTTTTCGATGCCCGTAAGAATAACATATTTGATTTAAAAAAAACTGTAGATCGGGAACATAAAAATAAATGGATTTTAAGGATGCGATGTGCCCCCCTTGGTGCCCTTATTAAGTGTGACTACTTTAGATTCATTGAAAACCTTTTAATTGCCTGTAAGAAAAACATATTTGATTAAAAAAAAACTGTAAATCGGGAACATAAAAATAAATGGATTTTAAGGTTGCGATATGCCCCCCTTGGTGCCCTTATTAAGTGTGACTACTTTATACCGATTAAAAACCTTTTAATTGCCCGTAAGAACAACATATTTGAAAATAAAAATAACTGTAGATCGGGAACATAAATATAAATGGATTTTAAGGTTGCTATATGCCCCCCTTGGATGCCCTAATTAAGTGTAACTACTTTATATCGATAAAAAGCCTTTTAATTGCCCGTAAGAACAACATATTTGAAAATAACAAAAACTGTAGATCGGGAACATAAAAATAAATTGATTTTAAGGTTGCTATCTGCCCCCCTTGGTGCCCGAATTAAGTGTGACTACTTTATATCGATTAAGAACCTTTTAAATGCCCGTAAGAAAAACATATTTGAAAATAAAAATAACGGTAGATCGGGAACATAAAAATAAATTGATTTTAAGGTTGCTATATGCCCCCCTTGGTGCCCTAATGAGGCGTGACTACTTTATATCGATTAAAAACCTTTTAAATGCCCGTAAGAACAACATATTTGAAAATAAAAATAACTGTAGATCGAGAACATAAAAATAATTGGATTTTTAGTTAGCGATATGCCCCCCTTGGTGCCCTAATTAAGTGTGACTACTTTATATCGATTAAAAACCTTTTAATTGCCCGTAAAAACAACATATTTGAAAATAAAAAAAACTGTAGATGGGGAACATAAAAATAAATTGATTTTAAGGTTGCTATATGCCCACCTTGGTGCCCTTATTAAGTGTGACTACTTTAGATCCATTGAAAACCTTTTAATTGCCTGTAAGAACAACATATTTGAAAATAAAAATAACGGTAGATCGGGAACATAAAAATAAATTGATTTTAAGGTTGCTATATGCCCCCCTTGGTGTCCTAATTAAGCGTGACTACTTTATATCGATTGAAAACCTTTTAAATGACCGTAAGAACAACATATTTGAAAATAAAAATATCTGTAGATCGAGAACATAAAAATAAATGGATTTTTAGTTAGCGATATGCCCCCCTTGGTGCCCTTATTAAGTGTGACTACTTTATCCCGATTAAAAAACTTTTAATTGCCCGTAAGAACAACATATTTAAAAATAAAAATAACTGTCAATCGGGAACATAAAAATAAATGGATTTTAAGGATGCGATGTGCCCCCCTTGGTGCCCTTATTAAGTGTGACTACTTTAGATCCATTGAAAACATTTTAATTGGTTGTAAGAACAACATATTTAAAAATAAAAAAAACTGTAGATCGGGAACATAAAAATAAATTGTTTTTAAGGTTGCTATATGCCCCCCTTGGTGCCCTAATTAAGCGTGACTACTTTATATCGATTGAAAACCTTTTAAATGCCCGTAAAAACTACATATTTGAAAAGAAAAATAACTGTAGAGAGGGAACATAAAAATAAATTGATTTTTAGTTAGCGATATGCTCCCCTTGGTGCCCTAATTAAGTGTGACTACTTGATATCGATTAAAAACCTTTTAATTGACCGTAAGAACAACATATTTGAAAATAAAAAAAACTGTAGATGGGGAACATAAAAATAAATTGATTTTAAGGTTGCTATATGCCCCCCTTGGTGCCCTAATTATGCGTGACTACTTTATATCGATTGAAAACTTTTTAATTGCCCGTAAGAACAACATATTAGACAATAAAAATGACGGTAGATCGGGAACATAAAAATAAATTGATTTTAAGGTTGCTATATGCCCCCCTTGGTGCCCTAATTAAGCGTGACTACTTTATATCGATTGAAAACCTTTTAATTGCCCGTAAGAACAACATATTTGAAAATAAAAAAAACTGTAGATAGGGAACATAAAAATAAATTGATTTTAAGGTTGCTATATGCCCCCCTTGGTGCCCTAATTAAGTGTGACTACTTTATATCGATTGAGAACCTTTTAAATGCCCTTAAGAAAAACATATTTGAAAATAAAAAAACTGAAGATGGGTAACATAAAAATAAATGGATTTTAAGGTTGCGATATGCCCCCCTTGGTGCCCTTATTAAGTGTGACTACAATATATCGATTGAAAACATTTTAATTGCCCGTAAGAACAACATATTTGAAAATAAAAAAAACTGTAGATAGGGAACATAAAAATAAATTGATTTTAAGGTTGCTATATGCCCCCCTTGGTGCACTTATTAAGTGTGACTACTTTAGATCCATTGAAAACATTTTAATTGCCTGTAAGAAAAACATATTTGAAAATAAAAATAACTGTAGATCAGGAACATAAATATAAATGGATTTAAAGGTTGCTATATGCCCCTCTTGGTGCCCTAATTAAGTGTGACTACTTTATATCGATTGAAAATCTTTTAAATGCCTGTAAGAAAAACATATTCGAAAATAAAAAAAAACTGTAGATCGGGAACATAGAAATAAATGGATTTTAAGTTTGCTATATGCCCCCCTTGGTGCCCTAATTAAGTGTGACTACTTTATAACGATTGAAAACCTTTTAATTGTTCATAAGAAACACATATTTAAAAATAAAAATAACTGTAGAGAGGGAACATAAAAATAAATGGATTTTAAGTTTGCGATATGCCCCACTTGGTGCCCTAATTAAGCGTGACTACTTTATATCGATTGAAAACCTTTTAAATGCCCGTAAGAACAACATATTTAAAAATAAAAATAATTGTAGAGAGGGAACATAAAAATAAATGGATTTTAAGTTAGCGATATGCCCCCCTAGGTGCCCTAATTAGGCGTGACTACTTTATATCGATTGAAAATCTTTTAAATGCCCGTAAGAACAACATATTTGAAAATAAAAATAACGGTAGATCGGGAACATAAAAATAAATTGATTTTAAGGTTGCTATATGCCCCCCTTGGTGTCCTAATTAAGCGTGACTACTTTATATCGATTGAAAACCTTTTAAATGACCGTAAGAACAACATATTTGAAAATAAAAATATCTGTAGAGAGGGAACAGAAAAATAAATGGATTTTTAGTTAGCGATATGCCCCCCTTGGTGCCCTAATTAAGTGTGACTACTTTATATCGATTAAAAACCTTTTAATTGCCCGTAAAAACAACATATTTGAAAATAAAAAAAACTGTAGATGGGGAACATAAAAATAAATTGATTTTAAGGTTGCTATATGCCCACCTTGGTGCCCTTATTAAGTGTGACTACTTTAGATCCATTGAAAACCTTTTAATTGCCTGTAAGAACAACATATTTGACAATAAAAATAACGGTAGATCGGGAACATAAAAATAAATTGATTTTAAGGTTGCTATATGCCCCCCTTGGTGTCCTAATTAAGCGTGACTACTTTATATCGATTGAAAACCTTTTAAATGACCGTAAGAACAACATATTTAAAAATAAAAATAACTGTAGATCGGGAACATAAAAATAAATGGATTTTTAGTTAGCGATATGCCCCCCTTGGTGCCCTAATTAAGTGTGACTACTTTATATCGATTAAAAACCTTTTAATTGCCCGTAAAAACAACATATTTGAAAATAAAAAAAACTGTAGATGGGGAACATAAAAATAAATTGATTTTAAGGTTGCTATATGCCCACCTTGGTGCCCTTATTAAGTGTGACTACTTTAGATCCATTGAAAACCTTTTAATTGCCTGTAAGAACAACATATTTGAAAATAAAAATAACGGTAGATCGGGAACATAAAAATAAATTGATTTTAAGGTTGCTATATGCCCCCCTTGGTGCCCTAATTAAGTGTGACTACTTTATATCGATTAAGAACCTTGTAAATGCCTGCAAGAAAAACATATTTGAAAATAAAAATAACAGTAGATCGGGAACATAAAAATAAATTGATTTTAAGGTTGCAATATGCCCCCCTTGGTGCCCTAATTATGTGTGACTACTTTATATCGATTGAAAACCTTTTAATTGCCCGTAAGAACAACATATTTAAAAATAAAAATAACTGTAGATCGGGAACATAAAAATAAATTGATTTTAAGGTTGCTATATGCCCCCCTTGGTGTCCTAATTAAGCGTGACTACTTTATATCGATTGAAAACCTTTTAAATGACCGTAAGAACAACATATTTAAAAATAAAAATAACTGTAGATCGGGAACATAAAAATAAATTGATTTTAAGGTTTCTATATGCCCCCCTTGGTGCCCTAATTAAGTGTGACTACTTTATATCAATTGAGAACCTTTTAAATGCCTGTTAGAGAAACATATTTGAAAATAAAAATAACAGTAGATCGGGAACATAAAAATAAATTGATTTTAAGGTTGCAATATGCCCCCCTTGGTGCCCTAATTATGTGTGACTACTTTATATCGATTGAAAACCTTTTAATTGCCCGTAAGAACAACATATTTAAAAATAAAAATAACTGTAGATCGGGAACATAAAAATAAATTGATTTTAAGGTTGCTATATGCCCCCCTTGGTGCCCTAATTAAGTGTGACTACTTTATATCGATTGAGAACCTTTTAAATGCCCTTAAGAAAAACATATTTAGAAATAAAAAAACTGAAGATGGGGAACATAAAAATAAATGGATTTTAAGGTTGCGATATGCCCCCCTTGGTGCCCTTATTAAGTGTGACTACAATATATCGATTGAAAACCTTTTAATTGCCCGTAAGAACAACATATTTGAAAATAAAAAAAACTGTAGATAGGGAACATAAAAATAAATTGATTTTAAGGTTGCTATATGCCCCCCTTGGTGCACTTATTAAGTGTGACTACTTTAGATCCATTGAAAACCTTTTAATTGCCTGTAAGAAAAACATATTTGAAAATAAAAATAACTGTAGATCAGGGACATAAATATAAATGGATTTTAAGGTTGCTATATGCCCCTCTTGGTGCCCTAATTAAGTGTGACTACTTTATATCGATTGAAAATCTTTTAAATGCCTGTAAGAAAAACATATTCGAAAAGAAAAAAAAACTGTAGATCGGGAACATAGAAATAAATGGATTTTAAGTTTGCTATATGCCCCCTTGGTGCCCTAATTAAGTGTGACTACTTTATAACGATTGAAAACCTTTTAATTGCCCATAAGAAACACATATTTAAAAATAAAAATAACTGTAGAGAGGGAACATAAAAATAAATGGATTTTAAGTTTGCGATATGCCCCACTTGGTGCCCTAATTAAGCGTGACTACTTTATATCGATTGAAAACCTTTTAAATGCCCGTAAGAACAACATATTTAAAAATAAAAATAACTGTAGAGAGGGAACATAAAAATAAATGGATTTTAAGTTAGCGATATGCCCCCCTAGGTGCCCTAATTAGGCGTGACTACTTTATATCGATTGAAAATCTTTTAAATGCCCGTAAGAACAACATATTTGAAAATAAAAATAACGGTAGATCGGGAACGTAAAAATAAATTGATTTTAAGGTTGCTATATGCCCCCCTTGGTGTCCTAATTAAGCGTGACTACTTTATATCGATTGAAAACCTTTTAAATGACCGTAAGAACAACATATTTAAAAATAAAAATATCTGTAGAGAGGGAACAGAAAAATAAATGGATTTTAGGTTAGCGATATGCCCCCCTAGGTGCCCTAATTAAGCGTGACTACTTTATATCGATTGGAAACCTTTTAAATGCCCGTAAGAACAACATATTTGAAAATAATAATAACTGTAGAGAGGGAACAGAAAAATAAATGGATTTTAGGTTAGCGATATGCCCCCCTTGGTGCCCTAATTAAGTGTGACTACTTTATATCAATTGAGAACCTTTTAAATGCCTGTAAGAAAAACATATTTGAAAATAAAAATAACAGTAGATCTGGAACATAAAAATAAATTGATTTTAAGGTTGCAATATGCCCCCCTTGGTGCCCTAATTATGTGTGACTACTTTATATCGATTGAAAACCTTTTAATTGCCCGTAAGAACAACATATTTAAAAATAAAAATAACTGTAGATCGGGAACATAAAAATAAATTGATTTTAAGGTTGCTATATGCCCCCCTTGGTGCCCTAATTAAGTGTGACTACTTTATATCGATTAAGAACCTTGTAAATGCCTGCAAGAAAAACATATTTGAAAATAAAAATAACAGTAGATCGGGAACATAAAAATAAATGGATTTTAAGGTTGCGATATGCCCCCCTTGGTGCCCTTATTAAGTGTGACTACATTATATCGATTGAAAACCTTTTAATTGCCTGTAAGAACAACATATTTGAAAATTAAAAAAACTGTAGATCGGGAACATAAATATAAATGGATTTTAAGGTTGCGATATGCCCCCCTTGGTGCCCTTATTAAGTGTGACTACTTTATACCGATTAAAAAACGTTTAATTGCCCGTAAGAACAACATATTTAAAAATAAAAATAACTGTAGATCAGGAACATAAATATAAATGGATTTTAAGGTTGCTATATGCCCCCCTTGGATGCCCTAATTAAGCGTGACTACTTTATATCGATTGAAAACTTTTTAATTGCCCGTAAGAACAACATATTAGACAATAAAAATAACGGTAGATCGGGAACATAAAAATAAATTGATTTTAAGGTTGCTATATGCCCCCCTTGGTGCCCTAATTAAGCGTGACTACTTTATATCGATTGAAAACCTTTTAATTGCCCGTAAGAACAACATATTTGAAAATAAAAAAAACTGTAGATAGGGAACATAAAAATAAATTGATTTTAAGGTTGCTATATGCCCCCCTTGGTGCCCTAATTAAGTGTGACTACTTTATATCGATTGAGAACCTTTTAAATGCCCTTAAGAAAAACATATTTGAAAATAAAAAAACTGAAGATGGGTAACATAAAAATAAATGGATTTTAAGGTTGCGATATGCCCCCCTTGGTGCCCTTATTAAGTGTGACTACAATATATCGATTGAAAACCTTTTAATTGCCCGTAAGAACAACATATTTGAAAATAAAAAAAACTGTAGATAGGGAACATAAAAATAAATTGATTTTAAGGTTGCTATATGCCCCCCTTGGTGCACTTATTAAGTGTGACTACTTTAGATCCATTGAAAACATTTTAATTGCCTGTAAGAAAAACATATTTGAAAATAAAAATAACTGTAGATCAGGAACATAAATATAAATGGATTTAAAGGTTGCTATATGCCCCTCTTGGTGCCCTAATTAAGTGTGACTACTTTATATCGATTGAAAATCTTTTAAATGCCTGTAAGAAAAACATATTCGAAAATAAAAAAAAACTGTAGATCGGGAACATAGAAATAAATGGATTTTAAGTTTGCTATATGCCCCCCTTGGTGCCCTAATTAAGTGTGACTACTTTATAACGATTGAAAACCTTTTAATTGTTCATAAGAAACACATATTTAAAAATAAAAATAACTGTAGAGAGGGAACATAAAAATGAATGGATTTTAAGTTTGCGATATGCCCCACTTGGTGCCCTAATTAAGCGTGACTACTTTATATCGATTGAAAACCTTTTAAATGCCCGTAAGAACAACATATTTAAAAATAAAAATAATTGTAGAGAGGGAACATAAAAATAAATGGATTTTAAGTTAGCGATATGCCCCCCTAGGTGCCCTAATTAGGCGTGACTACTTTATATCGATTGAAAATCTTTTAAATGCCCGTAAGAACAACATATTTGAAAATAAAAATAACGGTAGATCGGGAACATAAAAATAAATTGATTTTAAGGTTGCTATATGCCCCCCTTGGTGTCCTAATTAAGCGTGACTACTTTATATCGATTGAAAACCTTTTAAATGACCGTAAGAACAACATATTTGAAAATAAAAATATCTGTAGAGAGGGAACAGAAAAATAAATGGATTTTTAGTTAGCGATATGCCCCCCTTGGTGCCCTAATTAAGTGTGACTACTTTATATCGATTAAAAACCTTTTAATTGCCCGTAAAAACAACATATTTGAAAATAAAAAAAACTGTAGATGGGGAACATAAAAATAAATTGATTTTAAGGTTGCTATATGCCCACCTTGGTGCCCTTATTAAGTGTGACTACTTTAGATCCATTGAAAACCTTTTAATTGCCTGTAAGAACAACATATTTGACAATAAAAATAACGGTAGATCGGGAACATAAAAATAAATTGATTTTAAGGTTGCTATATGCCCCCCTTGGTGTCCTAATTAAGCGTGACTACTTTATATCGATTGAAAACCTTTTAAATGACCGTAAGAACAACATATTTAAAAATAAAAATAACTGTAGATCGGGAACATAAAAATAAATGGATTTTTAGTTAGCGATATGCCCCCCTTGGTGCCCTAATTAAGTGTGACTACTTTATATCGATTAAAAACCTTTTAATTGCCCGTAAGAACAACATATTTAAAAATAAAAATAACTGTAGATCGGGAACATAAAAATAAATTGATTTTAAGGTTGCTATATGCCCCCCTTGGTGTCCTAATTAAGCGTGACTACTTTATATCGATTGAAAACCTTTTAAATGACCGTAAGAACAACATATTTAAAAATAAAAATAACTGTAGATCGGGAACATAAAAATAAATTGATTTTAAGGTTTCTATATGCCCCCCTTGGTGCCCTAATTAAGTGTGACTACTTTAGATCCATTGAAAACCTTTTAATTGCCTGTAAGAACAACATATTTGAAAATAAAAATAACGGTAGATCGGGAACATAAAAATAAATTGATTTTAAGGTTGCTATATGCCCCCCTTGGTGCCCTAATTAAGTGTGACTACTTTATATCGATTAAGAACCTTGTAAATGCCTGCAAGAAAAACATATTTGAAAATAAAAATAACAGTAGATCGGGAACATAAAAATAAATTGATTTTAAGGTTGCAATATGCCCCCCTTGGTGCCCTAATTATGTGTGACTACTTTATATCGATTGAAAACCTTTTAATTGCCCGTAAGAACAACATATTTAAAAATAAAAATAACTGTAGATCGGGAACATAAAAATAAATGGATTTTAAGGTTGCGATATGCCCCCCTTGGTGCCCTTATTAAGTGTGACTACATTATATCGATTGAAAACCTTTTAATTGCCTGTAAGAACAACATATTTGAAAATTAAAAAAACTGTAGATCGGGAACATAAATATAAATGGATTTTAAGGTTGCGATATGCCCCCCTTGGTGCCCTTATTAAGTGTGACTACTTTATACCGATTAAAAAACGTTTAATTGCCCGTAAGAACAACATATTTAAAAATAAAAATAACTGTAGATCAGGAACATAAATATAAATGGATTTTAAGGTTGCTATATGCCCCCCTTGGATGCCCTAATTAAGCGTGACTACTTTATATCGATTGAAAACTTTTTAATTGCCCGTAAGAACAACATATTAGACAATAAAAATAACGGTAGATCGGGAACATAAAAATAAATTGATTTTAAGGTTGCTATATGCCCCCCTTGGTGCCCTAATTAAGCGTGACTACTTTATATCGATTGAAAACCTTTTAATTGCCCGTAAGAACAACATATTTGAAAATAAAAAAAACTGTAGATAGGGAACATAAAAATAAATTGATTTTAAGGTTGCTATATGCCCCCCTTGGTGCCCTAATTAAGTGTGACTACTTTATATCGATTGAGAACCTTTTAAATGCCCTTAAGAAAAACATATTTGAAAATAAAAAAACTGAAGATGGGTAACATAAAAATAAATGGATTTTAAGGTTGCGATATGCCCCCCTTGGTGCCCTTATTAAGTGTGACTACAATATATCGATTGAAAACCTTTTAATTGCCCGTAAGAACAACATATTTGAAAATAAAAAAAACTGTAGATAGGGAACATAAAAATAAATTGATTTTAAGGTTGCTATATGCCCCCCTTGGTGCACTTATTAAGTGTGACTACTTTAGATCCATTGAAAACATTTTAATTGCCTGTAAGAAAAACATATTTGAAAATAAAAATAACTGTAGATCAGGAACATAAATATAAATGGATTTAAAGGTTGCTATATGCCCCTCTTGGTGCCCTAATTAAGTGTGACTACTTTATATCGATTGAAAATCTTTTAAATGCCTGTAAGAAAAACATATTCGAAAATAAAAAAAAACTGTAGATCGGGAACATAGAAATAAATGGATTTTAAGTTTGCTATATGCCCCCCTTGGTGCCCTAATTAAGTGTGACTACTTTATAACGATTGAAAACCTTTTAATTGTTCATAAGAAACACATATTTAAAAATAAAAATAACTGTAGAGAGGGAACATAAAAATGAATGGATTTTAAGTTTGCGATATGCCCCACTTGGTGCCCTAATTAAGCGTGACTACTTTATATCGATTGAAAACCTTTTAAATGCCCGTAAGAACAACATATTTAAAAATAAAAATAATTGTAGAGAGGGAACATAAAAATAAATGGATTTTAAGTTAGCGATATGCCCCCCTAGGTGCCCTAATTAGGCGTGACTACTTTATATCGATTGAAAATCTTTTAAATGCCCGTAAGAACAACATATTTGAAAATAAAAATAACGGTAGATCGGGAACATAAAAATAAATTGATTTTAAGGTTGCTATATGCCCCCCTTGGTGTCCTAATTAAGCGTGACTACTTTATATCGATTGAAAACCTTTTAAATGACCGTAAGAACAACATATTTGAAAATAAAAATATCTGTAGAGAGGGAACAGAAAAATAAATGGATTTTTAGTTAGCGATATGCCCCCCTTGGTGCCCTAATTAAGTGTGACTACTTTATATCGATTAAAAACCTTTTAATTGCCCGTAAAAACAACATATTTGAAAATAAAAAAAACTGTAGATGGGGAACATAAAAATAAATTGATTTTAAGGTTGCTATATGCCCACCTTGGTGCCCTTATTAAGTGTGACTACTTTAGATCCATTGAAAACCTTTTAATTGCCTGTAAGAACAACATATTTGACAATAAAAATAACGGTAGATCGGGAACATAAAAATAAATTGATTTTAAGGTTGCTATATGCCCCCCTTGGTGTCCTAATTAAGCGTGACTACTTTATATCGATTGAAAACCTTTTAAATGACCGTAAGAACAACATATTTAAAAATAAAAATAACTGTAGATCGGGAACATAAAAATAAATGGATTTTTAGTTAGCGATATGCCCCCCTTGGTGCCCTAATTAAGTGTGACTACTTTATATCGATTAAAAACCTTTTAATTGCCCGTAAGAACAACATATTTAAAAATAAAAATAACTGTAGATCGGGAACATAAAAATAAATTGATTTTAAGGTTGCTATATGCCCCCCTTGGTGTCCTAATTAAGCGTGACTACTTTATATCGATTGAAAACCTTTTAAATGACCGTAAGAACAACATATTTAAAAATAAAAATAACTGTAGATCGGGAACATAAAAATAAATTGATTTTAAGGTTTCTATATGCCCCCCTTGGTGCCCTAATTAAGTGTGACTACTTTAGATCCATTGAAAACCTTTTAATTGCCTGTAAGAACAACATATTTGAAAATAAAAATAACGGTAGATCGGGAACATAAAAATAAATTGATTTTAAGGTTGCTATATGCCCCCCTTGGTGCCCTAATTAAGTGTGACTACTTTATATCGATTAAGAACCTTGTAAATGCCTGCAAGAAAAACATATTTGAAAATAAAAATAACAGTAGATCGGGAACATAAAAATAAATTGATTTTAAGGTTGCAATATGCCCCCCTTGGTGCCCTAATTATGTGTGACTACTTTATATCGATTGAAAACCTTTTAATTGCCCGTAAGAACAACATATTTAAAAATAAAAATAACTGTAGATCGGGAACATAAAAATAAATTGATTTTAAGGTTGCTATATGCCCCCCTTGGTGTCCTAATTAAGCGTGACTACTTTATATCGATTGAAAACCTTTTAAATGACCGTAAGAACAACATATTTAAAAATAAAAATAACTGTAGATCGGGAACATAAAAATAAATTGATTTTAAGGTTTCTATATGCCCCCCTTGGTGCCCTAATTAAGTGTGACTACTTTATATCAATTGAGAACCTTTTAAATGCCTGTTAGAGAAACATATTTGAAAATAAAAATAACAGTAGATCGGGAACATAAAAATAAATTGATTTTAAGGTTGCAATATGCCCCCCTTGGTGCCCTAATTATGTGTGACTACTTTATATCGATTGAAAACCTTTTAATTGCCCGTAAGAACAACATATTTAAAAATAAAAATAACTGTAGATCGGGAACATAAAAATAAATTGATTTTAAGGTTGCGATATGCCCCCCTTGGTGCCCTTATTAAGTGTGACTACAATATATCGATTGAAAACCTTTTAATTGCCCGTAAGAACAACATATTTGAAAATAAAAAAAACTGTAGATAGGGAACATAAAAATAAATTGATTTTAAGGTTGCTATATGCCCCCCTTGGTGCACTTATTAAGTGTGACTACTTTAGATCCATTGAAAACCTTTTAATTGCCTGTAAGAAAAACATATTTGAAAATAAAAATAACTGTAGATCAGGAACATAAATATAAATGGATTTTAAGGTTGCTATATGCCCCTCTTGGTGCCCTAATTAAGTGTGACTACTTTATATCGATTGAAAATCTTTTAAATGCCTGTAAGAAAAACATATTCGAAAAGAAAAAAAAACTGTAGATCGGGAACATAGAAATAAATGGATTTTAAGTTTGCTATATGCCCCCTTGGTGCCCTAATTAAGTGTGACTACTTTATAACGATTGAAAACCTTTTAATTGCCCATAAGAAACACATATTTAAAAATAAAAATAACTGTAGAGAGGGAACATAAAAATAAATGGATTTTAAGTTTGCGATATGCCCCACTTGGTGCCCTAATTAAGCGTGACTACTTTATATCGATTGAAAACCTTTTAAATGCCCGTAAGAACAACATATTTAAAAATAAAAATAACTGTAGAGAGGGAACATAAAAATAAATGGATTTTAAGTTAGCGATATGCCCCCCTAGGTGCCCTAATTAGGCGTGACTACTTTATATCGATTGAAAATCTTTTAAATGCCCGTAAGAACAACATATTTGAAAATAAAAATAACGGTAGATCGGGAACATAAAAATAAATTGATTTTAAGGTTGCTATATGCCCCCCTTGGTGTCCTAATTAAGCGTGACTACTTTATATCGATTGAAAACCTTTTAAATGACCGTAAGAACAACATATTTAAAAATAAAAATATCTGTAGAGAGGGAACAGAAAAATAAATGGATTTTAGGTTAGCGATATGCCCCCCTAGGTGCCCTAATTAAGCGTGACTACTTTATATCGATTGAAAACCTTTTAAATGCCCGTAAGAACAACATATTTGAAAATAATAATAACTGTAGAGAGGGAACAGAAAAATAAATGGATTTTAGGTTAGCGATATGCCCCCCTTGGTGCCCTAATTAAGTGTGACTACTTTATATCAATTGAGAACCTTTTAAATGCCTGTAAGAAAAACATATTTGAAAATAAAAATAACAGTAGATCTGGAACATAAAAATAAATTGATTTTAAGGTTGCAATATGCCCCCCTTGGTGCCCTAATTATGTGTGACTACTTTATATCGATTGAAAACCTTTTAATTGCCCGTAAGAACAACATATTTAAAAATAAAAATAACTGTAGATCGGGAACATAAAAATAAATTGATTTTAAGGTTGCTATATGCCCCCCTTGGTGCCCTAATTAAGTGTGACTACTTTATATCGATTAAGAACCTTGTAAATGCCTGCAAGAAAAACATATTTGAAAATAAAAATAACAGTAGATCGGGAACATAAAAATAAATGGATTTTAAGGTTGCGATATGCCCCCCTTGGTGCCCTTATTAAGTGTGACTACATTATATCGATTGAAAACCTTTTAATTGCCTGTAAGAACAACATATTTGAAAATTAAAAAAACTGTAGATCGGGAACATAAATATAAATGGATTTTAAGGTTGCGATATGCCCCCCTTGGTGCCCTTATTAAGTGTGACTACTTTATACCGATTAAAAAACGTTTAATTGCCCGTAAGAACAACATATTTAAAAATAAAAATAACTGTAGATCAGGAACATAAATATAAATGGATTTTAAGGTTGCTATATGCCCCCCTTGGATGCCCTTATTAAGTGTGACTACTTTATATCGATTGAAAGCCTTTTAAATGCCCGTAAGAACAACAGATTTGAAAATAAAAAAAACTGTAGATCGGGAACATAAAAATAAATGGATTTTAAGGATGCGATGTGCCCCCCTTGGTGCCCTTATTAAGTGTGACTACTTTAGATCCATTGAAAACCTTTTAATTGCCTGTAAGAAAAACATATTTAATTTAAAAAAAACTGTAGATTGGGAACATAAAAATAAATGGATTTTAAGGTTGCGATATGCCCCCCTTGGTGCCCTAATTAAGTGTGACTACTTTCTATTGATTGAGAACTTTTAAATGCCCGTAAGAAAAACATATTTGAAAATAAAAATATCTGTAGAGAGGGAACATAAAAATAAATGGATTTTAAGTTAGCGATATGCCCCCCTTGGTGCCCTAATTTAGTGTGACTACTTTATATTGATTGAAAACCTTTTAATTGCTCGTAGGAACAACATATTTGAAAATAAAAAAAACTGTAGATCGGGAACATAAAAATAAATTGATTTTAAAGTTGCTATATGCCCCCCTTGGATGCCCTAATTAAGTGTGACTACTTTACATCGATTGAAAGCCTTTTAAATGCCCGTAAGAACAACATATTTGAAAATAAAAAAAACTGTAGATCGAGAACATAAAAATAAATGGATTTTAAGGATGCGATGTGCCCCCCTTTGTGCCCTTATTAAGTGTGACTACTTTAGATCCATTGAAAACCTTTTAATTGCCTGAAAGAAAAACATATTAAATTTAAAAAAAACTGTAGATTAGGAACATAAAAATAAATGGATTTTAAGGTTGCGATATGCCCCCCTTGGTGCCCTTATTAAGTGTGACTACTTTATACCGATTAAAAAACGTTTAATTGCCCGTAAGAACAACATATTTAAAAATAAAAATAACTGTAGATCAGGAACATAAATATAAATGGATTTTAAGGTTGCTATATGCCCCCCTTGGATGCCCTAAATAAGTGTGACTACTTTATATCGATTGAAAGCCTTTTAAATGCCCGTAAGAACAACATATTTAAAAAAAAACTGTAGATCGGGAACATAAAAATAAATGGATTTTAAGGATGCGATGTGCCCCCCTTGGTGCCCTTATTAAGTGTGACTACTTTATACCGATTAAAAAACTTTTAATTGCCCGTAAGAACAACATATTTAAAAATAAAAATAACTGTAGAGAGGGAACATAAAAATAAATGGATTTTAAGTTAGCGATATGCCCCCCTTGGATGCCCTAATTAAGTGTGACTACTTTATATCGATTGAAAGCCTTTTAAATGCCCGTAAGACCAACATATTTGAAAATAAAAAAAACTGTAGATCGGGAACGTAAAAATAAATGGATTTTAAGGATGCGATGAGCCCCCCTTGGTGCCCTTATTAAGTGTGACTACTTTAGATCCATTGAAAACCTTTTAATTGCCTGTAAGAACAACATATTTGAAAATAAAAATAACTGTAGATCGGGAACATAAAAATAAATGAATTTTAAGGTTGCGAGATGCCCCCCTTGGTGCCCTAATTAAGTGTGACTACTTTCTATTGATTGAGAACTTTTAAATGCCCGTAAGAAAAACATATTTGAAAATAAAAATATCTGTAGAGAGGGAACATAAAAATAAATGGATTTTAAGTTAGCGATATGCCCCCCTTAGTGCCCCAATTAAGTGTGACTACTTTATATCGATTAAAAACCTTTTAATTGCCCGTAAGAACAACATATTTGAAAATAAAAAAAAATGTAGATCGGGAACATAAAAATAAATTGATTTTAAGGTTGCTATATGCCCCCTTGGTGCCCTAATTAAGTGTGACTACTTTATATCGATTGAAAACCTTTTAATTGCCCGTAAGAACAACATATTTGAAAATAAAAATAACTGTAGATCGGGAACATAAATATAAATGGATTTTAAGGTTGCTATATGCCCCCCTTGGATGCCCTAATTAAGTGTGACTACTTTATATCGATTGAAAGAATTTTAAATGCCCGTAAGAACAACATATTTGAAAATAAAATAAATTGTAGATCGGGAACATAAAAATAAATGGATTTTAAGGATGCGATGTGCCCCCCTTGGTGCCCTTATTGAGTGTGACTACTTTAGATCCATTGAAAACTGTTTAATTGCCTGTAAGAAAAACATATTTGATTTAAAAAAAACTGTAGATCGGGAACATAAAAATAAATGGATTTTAAGGTTGCTATATGCCCCCCTTGGTGCCCTAATTAATTGTGACTACTTTATATCGATTGAAAACCTTTTAATTGCCCGTAAGAACAACATATTTGAAAATAAAAATAACGGTAGATCGGGAACATAAAAATAAATTGATTTTAAGGTTGCTATATGCCCCCCTTGGTGCCCTAATAAGGCGTGACTACTTTATATCGATTAAAAACCTTTTAAATGCCCGTAAGAACAACATATTTAAAAATAAAAATATCTGCAGAGAGGGAACATAAAAATAAATGGATTTTAAGTTAGCGATATGCCCCCCTTGGTGCCCCAATTAAGTGTGACTACTTTATATCGATTAAAAACCTTTTAATTGCCCGTAAGAACAACATATTTGAAAATAAAAAAAAATGTAGATCGGGAACATAAAAATAAATTGATTTTAAGGTTGCTATATGCCCCCTTGGTGCCCTAATTAAGTGTGACTACTTTATATCGATTGAAAACCTTTTAATTGCCCGTAAGAACAACATATTTGAAAATAAAAATAACTGTAGATCGGGAACATAAATATAAATGGATTTTAAGGTTGCTATATGCCCCCCTTGGATGCCCTAATTAAGTGTGACTACTTTATATCGATTGAAAGCCTTTTAAATGCCCGTAAGAACAACATATTTGAAAATAAAAATAACTGTAAATCGGGAACATAAAAATAAAAGTATTTTAAGGATGCGATGTGCATCCCTTGGTGCCCTTATTAAGTGTGACTACTTTAGATCCATTGAAAACATTTTAATTGGTTGTAAGAACAACATATTTAAAAATAAAAAAAACTGTAGATCGGGAACATAAAAATAAATTGTTTTTAAGGTTGCTATATGCCCCCCTTGGTGCCCTAATTAAGCGTGACTACTTTATATCGATTGAAAACCTTTTAAATGCCCGTAAAAACTACATATTTGAAAAGAAAAATAACTGTAGAGAGGGAACATAAAAATAAATTGATTTTTAGTTAGCGATATGCCCCCCTTGGTGCCCTAATTAAGTGTGACTACTTTATATCGATTGAAAACCTTTTAATTGCCTGAAAGAAAAACATATTAAATTTAAAAAAAACTGTAGATTAAGAACATAAAAATAAATGGATTTTAAGGATGCGATGTGCCCCCCTTGGTGCCCTTATTAAGTGTGACTACTTTAGATCCATTGAAAACCTTTTAATTGCCTGAAAGAAAAACATATTAAATTTAAAAAAAACTGTAGATTAGGAACATAAAAATAAATGGATTTTAAGGTTGCGATATGCCCCCCTTGGTGCCCTTATTAAGTGTGACTACTTTATACCGATTAAAAAACGTTTAATTGCCCGTAAGAACAACATATTTAAAAATAAAAATAACTGTAGATCAGGAACATAAATATAAATGGATTTTAAGGTTGCTATATGCCCCCCTTGGATGCCCTAAATAAGTGTGACTACTTTATATCGATTGAAAGCCTTTTAAATGCCCGTAAGAACAACATATTTAAAAAAAAACTGTAGATCGGGAACATAAAAATAAATGGATTTTAAGGATGCGATGTGCCCCCCTTGGTGCCCTTATTAAGTGTGACTACTTTATACCGATTAAAAAACTTTTAATTGCCCGTAAGAACAACATATTTGAAAATAAAAATATCTGCAGAGAGGGAACATAAAAATAAATGGATTTTAAGTTAGCGATATGCCCCCCTTGGTGCCCCAATTAAGTGTGACTACTTTATATCGATTAAAAACCTTTTAATTGCCCGTAAGAACAACATATTTGAAAATAAAAAAAAATGTAGATCGGGAACATAAAAATAAATTGATTTTAAGGTTGCTATATGCCCCCTTGGTGCCCTAATTAAGTGTGACTACTTTATATCGATTGAAAACCTTTTAATTGCCCGTAAGAACAACATATTTGAAAATAAAAATAACTGTAGATCGGGAACATAAATATAAATGGATTTTAAGGTTGCTATATGCCCCCCTTGGATGCCCTAATTAAGTGTGACTACTTTATATCGATTGAAAGCCTTTTAAATGCCCGTAAGAACAACATATTTGAAAATAAAATAAATTGTAGATCGGGAACATAAAAATAAATGGATTTTAAGGATGCGATGTGCCCCCCTTGGTGCCCTTATTGAGTGTGACTACTTTAGATCCATTTAAAACTGTTTAATTGCCTGTAAGAAAAACATATTTGATTTAAAAAAAACTGTAGATCGGGAACATAAAAATAAATGGATTTTAAGGTTGCTATATGCCCCCCTTGGTGCCCTAATTAATTGTGACTACTTTATATCGATTGAAAACCTTTTAATTGCCCGTAAGAACAACATATTTGAAAATAAAAATAACGGTAGATCGGGAACATAAAAATAAATTGATTTTAAGGTTGCTATATGCCCCCCTTGGTGCCCTAATAAGGCGTGACTACTTTATATCGATTAAAAACCTTTTAAATGCCCGTAAGAACAACATATTTAAAAATAAAAATAACTGTAGATCGAGAACATAAAAATAAATGGATTTTTAGTTAGCGATATGCCCCCCTTGGTGCCCTAATTAAGTGTGACTACTTTATATCGATTAAAAACCTTTTAATTGCCCATAAAAACAACATATTTGAAAATAAAAAAAACTGTAGATGGGGAACATAAAAATAAATTGATTTTAAGGTTGCTATATGCCCACCTTGGTGCCCTTATTAAGTGTGACTACTTTATATCGATTGAAAACCTTTTAAATGACCGTAAGAACAACATATTTGAAAATAAAAATATCTGTAGATCGAGAACATAAAAATAAATGGATTTTTAGTTAGCGATATGCCCCCCTTGGTGCCCTTATTAAGTGTGACTACTTTATCCCGATTAAAAAACTTTTAATTGCCCGTAAGAACAACATATTTAAAAATAAAAATAACTGTAAATCGGGAACATAAAAATAAATGTATTTTAAGGATGCGATGTGCATCCCTTGGTGCCCTTATTAAGTGTGACTACTTTAGATCCATTGAAAACATTTTAATTGGTTGTAAGAACAACATATTTAAAAATAAAAAAAACTGTAGATCGGGAACATAAAAATAAATTGTTTTTAAGGTTGCTATATGCTCCCCTTGGTGCCCTAATTAAGCGTGATTACTTTATATCGATTGAAAACCTTTTAAATGCCCGTAAAAACTACATATTTGAAAAGAAAAATAACTGTAGAGAGGGAACATAAAAATAAATTGATTTTTAGTTAGCGATATGCCCCCCTTGGTGCCCTAATTAAGTGTGACTACTTTATATCGATTAAAAACCATTTAATTGCCCGTAAGAACAACATATTTGAAAATAAAAAAAACTGTAGATGGGGAACATAAAAATAAATTGATTTTAAGGTTGCTATATGCCCCCCTTGGTGCCATAATTAATTGTGACTACTTTATATCGATTGAAAACCTTTTAATTGCCCGTAAGAACAACATATTTGAAAATAAAAATAACGGTAGATCGGGAACATAAAAATAAATGGATTTTAAGGTTGCTATATGCCCCCCTTGGTGCCCTAATTAAGCGTGACTACTTTATATCGATTTAAAACCTTTTAAATGCCCGTAAGAACAACATATTTGAAAATAAAAATAACTGTAGATCGAGAACATAAAAATAAATTGATTTTAAAGTTGCTATATGCCCCCCTTGGTGCCCTAATTAAGCGTGACTACTTTATATCGATTGAAAACTTTTTAATTGCCCGTAAGAACAACATATTAGACAATAAAAATAACGGTAGATCGGGAACATAAAAATAAATTGATTTTAAGGTTGCTATATGCCCCCCTTGGTGCCCTAATTAAGCGTGACTACTTTATATCGATTGAAAACCTTTTAATTGCCCGTAAGAACAACATATTTGAAAATAAAAAAAACTGTAGATAGGGAACATAAAAATAAATTGATTTTAAGGTTGCTACATGCCCCCCTTGGTGCCCTAATTAAGTGTGACTACTTTATATCGATTGAGAACCTTTTAAATGCCCTTAAGAAAAACATATTTGAAAATAAAAAAACTGAAGATGGGGAACATAAAAATAAATGGATTTTAAGGTTGCGATATGCCCCCCTTGGTGCCCTTATTAAGTGTGACTACAATATATCGATTGAAAACCTTTTAATTGCCCGTAAGAACAACATATTTAAAAATAAAAAAAACTGTAGATAGGGAACATAAAAATAAATTGATTTTAAGGTTGCTATATGCCCCCCTTGGTGCCCTTATTAAGTGTGACTACTTTAGATCCATTGAAAACCTTTTAATTGCCTGTAAGAAAAACATATTTAATTTAAAAAAAACTGTAGATTAGGAACATAAAAATAAATGGATTTTAAGGTTGCGATATGCCCCCCTTGGTGCCCTTATTAAGTGTGACTTCTTTATACCGATTAAAAAACGTTTAATTGCCCGTAAGAACAACATATTTAAAAATAAAAATAACTGTAGATCGGGAACATAGAAATAAATGGATTTTAAGTTTGCTATATGCCCCCCTTGGATGCCCTAATTAAGTGTGACTACTTTATATCGATTAAAAGCCTTTTAAATGCCCGTAAGACCAACATATTTGAAAATAAAAAAAACTGTAGATCGGGAACGTAAAAATAAATGGATTTTAAGGATGCGATGTGCCCCCCTTGGTGCCCTTATTAAGTGTGACTACTTTATACCGATTAAAAAACTTTTAATTGCCCGTAAGAACAACATATTTAAAAATAAAAATAACTGTAGAGAGGGAACATAAAAATAAATGGATTTTAAGTTAGCGATATGCCCCCCTTGGATGCCCTAATTAAGTGTGACTACTTTATATCGATTGAAAGCCTTTTAAATGCCCGTAAGACCAACATATTTGAAAATAAAAAAAACTGTAGATCGGGAACGTAAAAATAAATGGATTTTAAGGATGCGATGAGCCCCCCTTGGTGCCCTTATTAAGTGTGACTACTTTAGATCCATTGAAAACCTTTTAATTGCCTGTAAGAACAACATATTTGAAAATAAAAATAACTGTAGATCGGGAACATAAAAATAAATGAATTTTAAGGTTGCGAGATGCCCCCCTTGGTGCCCTAATTAAGTGTGACTACTTTCTATTGATTGAGAACTTTTAAATGCCCGTAAGAAAAACATATTTGAAAATAAAAATATCTGCAGAGAGGGAACATAAAAATAAATGGATTTTAAGTTAGCGATATGCCCCCCTTGGTGCCCCAATTAAGTGTGACTACTTTATATCGATTAAAAACCTTTTAATTGCCCGTAAGAACAACATATTTGAAAATAAAAAAAAATGTAGATCGGGAACATAAAAATAAATTGATTTTAAGGTTGCTATATGCCCCCTTGGTGCCCTAATTAAGTGTGACTACTTTATATCGATTGAAAACCTTTTAATTGCCCGTAAGAACAACATATTTAAAAATAAAAATAACTGTAGATCGGGAACATAAATATAAATGGATTTTAAGGTTGCTATATGCCCCCCTTGGATGCCCTAATTAAGTGTGACTACTTTATATCGATTGAAAGCCTTTTAAATGCCCGTAAGAACAACATATTTGAAAATAAAATAAATTGTAGATCGGTAACATAAAAATAAATGGATTTTAAGGATGCGATGTGCCCCCCTTGGTGCCCTTATTGAGTGTGACTACTTTAGATCCATTGAAAACTGTTTAATTGCCTGTAAGAAAAACATATTTGATTTAAAAAAAACTGTAGATCGGGAACATAAAAATAAATGGATTTTAAGGTTGCTATATGCCCCCCTTGGTGCCCTAATTAATTGTGACTACTTTATATCGATTGAAAACCTTTTAATTGCCCGTAAGAACAACATATTTGAAAATAAAAATAACGGTAGATCGGGAACATAAAAATAAATTGATTTTAAGGTTGCTATATGCCCCCCTTGGTGCCCTAATAAGGCGTGACTACTTTATATCGATTAAAAACCTTTTAAATGCCCGTAAGAACAACATATTTAAAAATAAAAATATCTGCAGAGAGGGAACATAAAAATAAATGGATTTTAAGTTAGCGATATGCCCCCCTTGGTGCCCCAATTAAGTGTGACTACTTTATATCGATTAAAAACCTTTTAATTGCCCGTAAGAACAACATATTTGAAAATAAAAAAAAATGTAGATCGGGAACATAAAAATAAATTGATTTTAAGGTTGCTATATGCCCCCTTGGTGCCCTAATTAAGTGTGACTACTTTATATCGATTGAAAACCTTTTAATTGCCCGTAAGAACAACATATTTGAAAATAAAAATAACTGTAGATCGGGAACATAAATATAAATGGATTTTAAGGTTGCTATATGCCCCCCTTGGATGCCCTAATTAAGTGTGACTACTTTATATCGATTGAAAGCCTTTTAAATGCCCGTAAGAACAACATATTTGAAAATAAAAATAAGTGTAAATCGGGAACATAAAAATAAATGTATTTTAAGGATGCGATGTGCATCCCTTGGTGCCCTTATTAAGTGTGACTACTTTAGATCCATTGAAAACATTTTAATTGGTTGTAAGAACAACATATTTAAAAATAAAAAAAACTGTAGATCGGGAACATAAAAATAAATTGTTTTTAAGGTTGCTATATGCCCCCCTTGGTGCCCTAATTAAGCGTGACTACTTTATATCGATTGAAAACCTTTTAAATGCCCGTAAAAACTACATATTTGAAAAGAAAAATAACTGTAGAGAGGGAACATAAAAATAAATTGATTTTTAGTTAGCGATATGCCCCCCTTGGTGCCCTAATTAAGTGTGACTAATTTATATCGATTAAAAACCTTTTAAATGCCCGTAAGAAGAACATATTTGAAAATAAAAATAACGGTAGATCGGGAACATAAAAATAAATTGATTTTAAGGTTGCTATATGCCCCCCTTGGTGCCCTAATAAGGCGTGACTACTTTATATCGATTAAAAACCTTTTAAATGCCCGTAAGAACAACATATTTAAAAATAAAAATATCTGCAGAGAGGGAACATAAAAATAAATGGATTTTAAGTTAGCGATATGCCCCCCTTGGTGCCCCAATTAAGTGTGACTACTTTATATCGATTAAAAACCTTTTAATTGCCCGTAAGAACAACATATTTAAAAATAAAAATAACTGTAGATCGGGAACATAAATATAAATGGATTTTAAGGTTGCTATATGCCCCCCTTGGATGCCCTAATTAAGTGTGACTACTTTATATCGATTGAAAGCCTTTTAAATGCCCGTAAGAACAACATATTTGAAAATAAAATAAATTGTAGATCGGTAACATAAAAATAAATGGATTTTAAGGATGCGATGTGTCCCCCTTGGTGCCCTTATTGAGTGTGACTACTTTAGATCCATTGAAAACTGTTTAATTGCCTGTAAGAAAAACATATTTGATTTAAAAAAAACTGTAGATCGGGAACATAAAAATAAATGGATTTTAAGGTTGCTATATGCCCCCCTTGGTGCCCTAATTAATTGTGACTACTTTATATCGATTGAAAACCTTTTAATTGCCCGTAAGAACAACATATTTGAAAATAAAAATAACGGTAGATCGGGAACATAAAAATAAATTGATTTTAAGGTTGCTATATGCCCCCCTTGGTGCCCTAATAAGGCGTGACTACTTTATATCGATTAAAAACCTTTAAAATGCCCGTAAGAACAACATATTTAAAAATAAAAATATCTGCAGAGAGGGAACATAAAAATAAATGGATTTTAAGTTAGCGATATGCCCCCCTTGGTGCCCCAATTAAGTGTGACTACTTTATATCGATTAAAAACCTTTTAATTGCCCGTAAGAACAACATATTTGAAAATAAAAAAAAATGTAGATCGGGAACATAAAAATAAATTGATTTTAAGGTTGCTATATGCCCCCTTGGTGCCCTAATTAAGTGTGACTACTTTATATCGATTGAAAACCTTTTAATTGCCCGTAAGAACAACATATTTGAAAATAAAAATAACTGTAGATCGGGAACATAAATATAAATGGATTTTAAGGTTGCTATATGCCCCCCTTGGATGCCCTAATTAAGTGTGACTACTTTATATCGATTGAAAGCCTTTTAAATGCCCGTAAGAACAACATATTTGAAAATAAAATAAATTGTAGATCGGGAACATAAAAATAAATGGATTTTAAGGATGCGATGTGCCCCCCTTGGTGCCCTTATTGAGTGTGACTACTTTAGATCCATTTAAAACTGTTTAATTGCCTGTAAGAAAAACATATTTGATTTAAAAAAAACTGTAGATCGGGAACATAAAAATAAATGGATTTTAAGGTTGCTATATGCCCCCCTTGGTGCCCTAATTAATTGTGACTACTTTATATCGATTGAAAACCTTTTAATTGCCCGTAAGAACAACATATTTGAAAATAAAAATAACGGTAGATCGGGAACATAAAAATAAATTGATTTTAAGGTTGCTATATGCCCCCCTTGGTGCCCTAATAAGGCGTGACTACTTTATATCGATTAAAAACCTTTTAAATGCCCGTAAGAACAACATATTTAAAAATAAAAATAACTGTAGATCGAAAACATAAAAATAAATGGATTTTTAGTTAGCGATATGCCCCCCTTGGTGCCCTAATTAAGTGTGACTACTTTATATCGATTAAAAACCTTTTAATTGCCCATAAAAACAACATATTTGAAAATAAAAAAAACTGTAGATGGGGAACATAAAAATAAATTGATTTTAAGGTTGCTATATGCCCACCTTGGTGCCCTTATTAAGTGTGACTACTTTATATCGATTGAAAACCTTTTAAATGACCGTAAGAACAACATATTTGAAAATAAAAATATCTGTAGATCGAGAACATAAAAATAAATGGATTTTTAGTTAGCGATATGCCCCCCTTGGTGCCCTTATTAAGTGTGACTACTTTATCCCGATTAAAAAACTTTTAATTGCCCGTAAGAACAACATATTTAAAAATAAAAATAACTGTAAATCGGGAACATAAAAATAAATGTATTTTAAGGATGCGATGTGCATCCCTTGGTGCCCTTATTAAGTGTGACTACTTTAGATCCATTGAAAACATTTTAATTGGTTGTAAGAACAACATATTTAAAAATAAAAAAAACTGTAGATCGGGAACATAAAAATAAATTGTTTTTAAGGTTGCTATATGCCCCCCTTGGTGCCCTAATTAAGCGTGATTACTTTATATCGATTGAAAACCTTTTAAATGCCCGTAAAAACTACATATTTGAAAAGAAAAATAACTGTAGAGAGGGAACATAAAAATAAATTGATTTTTAGTTAGCGATATGCCCCCCTTGGTGCCCTAATTAAGCGTGACTACTTTATATCGATTGAAAACCTTTTAATTGCCCGTAAGAACAACATATTTAAAAATAAAAAAAACTGTAGATAGGGAACATAAAAATAAATTGATTTTAAGGTTGCTACATGCCCCCCTTGGTGCCCTAATTAAGTGTGACTACTTTATATCGATTGAGAACCTTTTAAATGCCCTTAAGAAAAACATATTTGAAAATAAAAAAACTGAAGATGGGGAACATAAAAATAAATGGATTTTAAGGTTGCGATATGCCCCCCTTGGTGCCCTTATTAAGTGTGACTACAATATATCGATTGAAAACCTTTTAATTGCCCGTAAGAACAACATATTTAAAAGTAAAAAAAACTGTAGATAGGGAACATAAAAATAAATTGATTTTAAGGTTGCTATATGCCCCCCTTGGTGCCCTTATTAAGTGTGACTACTTTAGATCCATTGAAAACCTTTTAATTGCCTGTAAGAAAAACATATTTAATTTAAAAAAAACTGTAGATTAGGAACATAAAAATAAATGGATTTTAAGGTTGCGATATGCCCCCCTTGGTGCCCTTATTAAGTGTGACTTCTTTATACCGATTAAAAAACGTTTAATTGCCCGTAAGAACAACATATTTAAAAATAAAAATAACTGTAGATCGGGAACATAGAAATAAATGGATTTTAAGTTTGCTATATGCCCCCCTTGGATGCCCTAATTAAGTGTGACTACTTTATATCGATTAAAAGCCTTTTAAATGCCCGTAAGACCAACATATTTGAAAATAAAAAAAACTGTAGATCGGGAACGTAAAAATAAATGGATTTTAAGGATGCGATGTGCCCCCCTTGGTGCCCTTATTAAGTGTGACTACTTTATACCGATTAAAAAACTTTTAATTGCCCGTAAGAACAACATATTTAAAAATAAAAATAACTGTAGAGAGGGAACATAAAAATAAATGGATTTTAAGTTAGCGATATGCCCCCCTTGGATGCCCTAATTAAGTGTGACTACTTTATATCGATTGAAAGCCTTTTAAATGCCCGTAAGACCAACATATTTGAAAATAAAAAAAACTGTAGATCGGGAACGTAAAAATAAATGGATTTTAAGGATGCGATGAGCCCCCCTTGGTGCCCTTATTAAGTGTGACTACTTTAGATCCATTGAAAACCTTTTAATTGCCTGTAAGAACAACATATTTGAAAATAAAAATAACTGTAGATCGGGAACATAAAAATAAATGAATTTTAAGGTTGCGAGATGCCCCCCTTGGTGCCCTAATTAAGTGTGACTACTTTCTATTGATTGAGAACTTTTAAATGCCCGTAAGAAAAACATATTTGAAAATAAAAATATCTGCAGAGAGGGAACATAAAAATAAATGGATTTTAAGTTAGCGATATGCCCCCCTTGGTGCCCCAATTAAGTGTGACTACTTTATATCGATTAAAAACCTTTTAATTGCCCGTAAGAACAACATATTTGAAAATAAAAAAAAATGTAGATCGGGAACATAAAAATAAATTGATTTTAAGGTTGCTATATGCCCCCTTGGTGCCCTAATTAAGTGTGACTACTTTATATCGATTGAAAACCTTTTAATTGCCCGTAAGAACAACATATTTGAAAATAAAAATAACTGTAGATCGGGAACATAAATATAAATGGATTTTAAGGTTGCTATATGCCCCCCTTGGATGCCCTAATTAAGTGTGACTACTTTATATCGATTGAAAGCCTTTTAAATGCCCGTAAGAACAACATATTTGAAAATAAAAAAAACTGTAGATGGGGAACATAAAAATAAATTGATTTTAAGGTTGCTATATGCCCACCTTGGTGCCCTTATTAAGTGTGACTACTTTATATCGATTGAAAACCTTTTAAATGACCGTAAGAACAACATATTTGAAAATAAAAATATCTGTAGATCGAGAACATAAAAATAAATGGATTTTTAGTTAGCGATATGCCCCCCTTGGTGCCCTTATTAAGTGTGACTACTTTATCCCGATTAAAAAACTTTTAATTGCCCGTAAGAACAACATATTTAAAAATAAAAATAACTGTAAATCGGGAACATAAAAATAAATGTATTTTAAGGATGCGATGTGCATCCCTTGGTGCCCTTATTAAGTGTGACTACTTTAGATCCATTGAAAACATTTTAATTGGTTGTAAGAACAACATATTTAAAAATAAAAAAAACTGTAGATCGGGAACATAAAAATAAATTGTTTTTAAGGTTGCTATATGCCCCCCTTGGTGCCCTAATTAAGCGTGATTACTTTATATCGATTGAAAACCTTTTAAATGCCCGTAAAAACTACATATTTGAAAAGAAAAATAACTGTAGAGAGGGAACATAAAAATAAATTGATTTTTAGTTAGCGATATGCCCCCCTTGGTGCCCTAATTAAGTGTGACTACTTTATATCGATTAAAAACCATTTAATTGCCCGTAAGAACAACATATTTGAAAATAAAAAAAACTGTAGATGGGGAACATAAAAATAAATTGATTTTAAGGTTGCTATATGCCCCCCTTGGTGCCATAATTAATTGTGACTACTTTATATCGATTGAAAACCTTTTAATTGCCCGTAAGAACAACATATTTGAAAATAAAAATAACGGTAGATCGGGAACATAAAAATAAATGGATTTTAAGGTTGCTATATGCCCCCCTTGGTGCCCTAATTAAGCGTGACTACTTTATATCCATTAAAAACTTTTTAATTGCCCGTAAGAACAACATATTAGACAATAAAAATAACGGTAGATCGGGAACATAAAAATAAATTGATTTTAAGGTTGCTATATGCCCCCCTTGGTGCCCTAATTAAGCGTGACTACTTTATATCGATTGAAAACCTTTTAATTGCCCGTAAGAACAACATATTTAAAAATAAAAAAAACTGTAGATAGGGAACATAAAAATAAATTGATTTTAAGGTTGCTACATGCCCCCCTTGGTGCCCTAATTAAGTGTGACTACTTTATATCGATTGAGAACCTTTTAAATGCCCTTAAGAAAAACATATTTGAAAATAAAAAAACTGAAGATGGGGAACATAAAAATAAATGGATTTTAAGGTTGCGATATGCCCCCCTTGGTGCCCTTATTAAGTGTGACTACAATATATCGATTGAAAACCTTTTAATTGCCCGTAAGAACAACATATTTAAAAGTAAAAAAAACTGTAGATAGGGAACATAAAAATAAATTGATTTTAAGGTTGCTATATGCCCCCCTTGGTGCCCTTATTAAGTGTGACTACTTTAGATCCATTGAAAACCTTTTAATTGCCTGTAAGAAAAACATATTTAATTTAAAAAAAACTGTAGATTAGGAACATAAAAATAAATGGATTTTAAGGTTGCGATATGCCCCCCTTGGTGCCCTTATTAAGTGTGACTTCTTTATACCGATTAAAAAACGTTTAATTGCCCGTAAGAACAACATATTTAAAAATAAAAATAACTGTAGATCGGGAACATAGAAATAAATGGATTTTAAGTTTGCTATATGCCCCCCTTGGATGCCCTAATTAAGTGTGACTACTTTATATCGATTAAAAGCCTTTTAAATGCCCGTAAGACCAACATATTTGAAAATAAAAAAAACTGTAGATCGGGAACGTAAAAATAAATGGATTTTAAGGATGCGATGTGCCCCCCTTGGTGCCCTTATTAAGTGTGACTACTTTATACCGATTAAAAAACTTTTAATTGCCCGTAAGAACAACATATTTAAAAATAAAAATAACTGTAGAGAGGGAACATAAAAATAAATGGATTTTAAGTTAGCGATATGCCCCCCTTGGATGCCCTAATTAAGTGTGACTACTTTATATCGATTGAAAGCCTTTTAAATGCCCGTAAGACCAACATATTTGAAAATAAAAAAAACTGTAGATCGGGAACGTAAAAATAAATGGATTTTAAGGATGCGATGAGCCCCCCTTGGTGCCCTTATTAAGTGTGACTACTTTAGATCCATTGAAAACCTTTTAATTGCCTGTAAGAACAACATATTTGAAAATAAAAATAACTGTAGATCGGGAACATAAAAATAAATGAATTTTAAGGTTGCGAGATGCCCCCCTTGGTGCCCTAATTAAGTGTGACTACTTTCTATTGATTGAGAACTTTTAAATGCCCGTAAGAAAAACATATTTGAAAATAAAAATATCTGCAGAGAGGGAACATAAAAATAAATGGATTTTAAGTTAGCGATATGCCCCCCTTGGTGCACCAATTAAGTGTGACTACTTTATATCGATTAAAAACCTTTTAATTGCCCGTAAGAACAACATATTTGAAAATAAAAAAAAATGTAGATCGGGAACATAAAAATAAATTGATTTTAAGGTTGCTATATGCCCCCTTGGTGCCCTAATTAAGTGTGACTACTTTATATCGATTGAAAACCTTTTAATTGCCCGTAAGAACAACATATTTAAAAATAAAAATAACTGTAGATCGGGAACATAAATATAAATGGATTTTAAGGTTGCTATATGCCCCCCTTGGATGCCCTAATTAAGTGTGACTACTTTATATCGATTGAAAGCCTTTTAAATGCCCGTAAGAACAACATATTTGAAAATAAAATAAATTGTAGATCGGTAACATAAAAATAAATGGATTTTAAGGATGCGATGTGCCCCCCTTGGTGCCCTTATTGAGTGTGACTACTTTAGATCCATTGAAAACTGTTTAATTGCCTGTAAGAAAAACATATTTGATTTAAAAAAAACTGTAGATCGGGAACATAAAAATAAATGGATTTTAAGGTTGCTATATGCCCCCCTTGGTGCCCTAATTAATTGTGACTACTTTATATCGATTGAAAACCTTTTAATTGCCCGTAAGAACAACATATTTGAAAATAAAAATAACGGTAGATCGGGAACATAAAAATAAATTGATTTTAAGGTTGCTATATGCCCCCCTTGGTGCCCTAATAAGGCGTGACTACTTTATATCGATTAAAAACCTTTTAAATGCCCGTAAGAACAACATATTTAAAAATAAAAATATCTGCAGAGAGGGAACATAAAAATAAATGGATTTTAAGTTAGCGATATGCCCCCCTTGGTGCCCCAATTAAGTGTGACTACTTTATATCGATTAAAAACCTTTTAATTGCCCGTAAGAACAACATATTTGAAAATAAAAAAAAATGTAGATCGGGAACATAAAAATAAATTGATTTTAAGGTTGCTATATGCCCCCTTGGTGCCCTAATTAAGTGTGACTACTTTATATCGATTGAAAACCTTTTAATTGCCCGTAAGAACAACATATTTGAAAATAAAAATAACTGTAGATCGGGAACATAAATATAAATGGATTTTAAGGTTGCTATATGCCCCCCTTGGATGCCCTAATTAAGTGTGACTACTTTATATCGATTGAAAGCCTTTTAAATGCCCGTAAGAACAACATATTTGAAAATAAAAATAACTGTAAATCGGGAACATAAAAATAAATGTATTTTAAGGATGCGATGTGCATCCCTTGGTGCCCTTATTAAGTGTGACTACTTTAGATCCATTGAAAACATTTTAATTGGTTGTAAGAACAACATATTTAAAAATAAAAAAAACTGTAGATCGGGAACATAAAAATAAATTGTTTTTAAGGTTGCTATATGCCCCCCTTGGTGCCCTAATTAAGCGTGACTACTTTATATCGATTGAAAACCTTTTAAATGCCCGTAAAAACTACATATTTGAAAAGAAAAATAACTGTAGAGAGGGAACATAAAAATAAATTGATTTTTAGTTAGCGATATGCCCCCCTTGGTGCCCTAATTAAGTGTGACTACTTTATATCCATTGAAAACCTTTTAATTGCCTGAAAGAAAAACATATTAAATTTAAAAAAAACTGTAGATTAAGAACATAAAAATAAATGGATTTTAAGGATGCGATGTGCCCCCCTTGGTGCCCTTATTAAGTGTGACTACTTTAGATCCATTGAAAACCTTTTAATTGCCTGAAAGAAAAACATATTAAATTTAAAAAAAACTGTAGATTAGGAACATAAAAATAAATGGATTTTAAGGTTGCGATATGCCCCCCTTGGTGCCCTTATTAAGTGTGACTACTTTATACCGATTAAAAAACGTTTAATTGCCCGTAAGAACAACATATTTAAAAATAAAAATAACTGTAGATCAGGAACATAAATATAAATGGATTTTAAGGTTGCTATATGCCCCCCTTGGATGCCCTAAATAAGTGTGACTACTTTATATCGATTGAAAGCCTTTTAAATGCCCGTAAGAACAACATATTTAAAAAAAAACTGTAGATCGGGAACATAAAAATAAATGGATTTTAAGGATGCGATGTGCCCCCCTTGGTGCCCTTATTAAGTGTGACTACTTTATACCGATTAAAAAACTTTTAATTGCCCGTAAGAACAACATATTTAAAAATAAAAATAACTGTAGAGAGGGAACATAAAAATAAATGGATTTTAAGTTAGCGATATGCCCTCCTTGGATGCCCTAATTAAGTGTGACTACTTTATATCGATTGAAAGCCTTTTAAATGCCCGTAAGACCAACATATTTGAAAATAAAAAAAACTGTAGATCGGGAACGTAAAAATAAATGGATTTTAAGGATGCGATGAGCCCCCCTTGGTGCCCTTATTAAGTGTGACTACTTTAGATCCATTGAAAACCTTTTAATTGCCTGTAAGAACAACATATTTGAAAATAAAAATAACTGTAGATCGGGAACATAAAAATAAATGAATTTTAAGGTTGCGAGATGCCCCCCTTGGTGCCCTAATTAAGTGTGACTACTTTCTATTGATTGAGAACTTTTAAATGCCCGTAAGAAAAACATATTTGAAAATAAAAATATCTGCAGAGAGGGAACATAAAAATAAATGGATTTTAAGTTAGCGATATGCCCCCCTTGGTGCCCCAATTAAGTGTGACTACTTTATATCGATTAAAAACCTTTTAATTGCCCGTAAGAACAACATATTTGAAAATAAAAAAAAATGTAGATCGGGAACATAAAAATAAATTGATTTTAAGGTTGCTATATGCCCCCTTGGTGCCCTAATTAAGTGTGACTACTTTATATCGATTGAAAACCTTTTAATTGCCCGTAAGAACAACATATTTGAAAATAAAAATAACTGTAGATCGGGAACATAAATATAAATGGATTTTAAGGTTGCTATATGCCCCCCTTGGATGCCCTAATAAAGTGTGACTACTTTATATCGATTGAAAGCCTTTTAAATGCCCGTAAGAACAACATATTTGAAAATAAAATAAATTGTAGATCGGGAACATAAAAATAAATGGATTTTAAGGATGCGATGTGCCCCCCTTGGTGCCCTTATTGAGTGTGACTACTTTAGATCCATTGAAAACTGTTTAATTGCCTGTAAGAAAAACATATTTGATTTAAAAAAAACTGTAGATCGGGAACATAAAAATAAATGGATTTTAAGGTTGCTATATGCCCCCCTTGGTGCCCTAATTAATTGTGACTACTTTATATCGATTGAAAACCTTTTAATTGCCCGTAAGAACAACATATTTGAAAATAAAAATAACGGTAGATCGGGAACATAAAAATAAATTGATTTTAAGGTTGCTATATGCCCCCCTTGGTGCCCTAATAAGGCGTGACTACTTTATATCGATTAAAAACCTTTTAAATGCCCGTAAGAACAACATATTTAAAAATAAAAATAACTGTAGATCGAGAACATAAAAATAAATGGATTCTTAGTTAGCGATATGCCCCCCTTGGTGCCCTAATTAAGTGTGACTACTTTATATCGATTAAAAACCTTTTAATTGCCCATAAAAACAACATACTTGAAAATAAAAAAAACTGTAGATGGGGAACATAAAAATAAATTGATTTTAAGGTTGCTATATGCCCACCTTGGTGCCCTTATTAAGTGTGACTACTTTATATCGATTGAAAACCTTTTAAATGACCGTAAGAACAACATATTTGAAAATAAAAATATCTGTAGATCGAGAACATAAAAATAAATGGATTTTTAGTTAGCGATATGCCCCCCTTGGTGCCCTTATTAAGTGTGACTACTTTATCCCGATTAAAAAACTTTTAATTGCCCGTAAGAACAACATATTTAAAAATAAAAATAACTGTAAATCGGGAACATAAAAATAAATGTATTTTAAGGATGCGATGTGCATCCCTTGGTGCCCTTATTAAGTGTGACTACTTTAGATCCATTGAAAACATTTTAATTGGTTGTAAGAACAACATATTTAAAAATAAAAAAAACTGTAGATCGGGAACATAAAAATAAATTGATTTTAAGGTTGCTATATGCCCCCCTTGGTGCCCTAATTAAGCGTGACTACTTTATATCGATTGAAAACCTTTTAATTGCCCGTAAGAACAACATATTTGAAAATAAAAAAAACTGTAGATAGGGAACATAAAAATAAATTGATTTTAAGGTTGCTACATGCCCCCCTTGGTGCCCTAATTAAGTGTGACTACTTTATATCGATTGAGAACCTTTTAAATGCCCTTAAGAAAAACATATTTGAAAATAAAAAAACTGAAGATGGGGAACATAAAAATAAATGGATTTTAAGGTTGCGATATGCCCCCCTTGGTGCCCTTATTAAGTGTGACTACAATATATCGATTGAAAACCTTTTAATTGCCCGTAAGAACAACATATTTAAAAATAAAAAAAACTGTAGATAGGGAACATAAAAATAAATTGATTTTAAGGTTGCGATATGCCCCCCTTGGTGCCCTTATTAAGTGTGACTTCTTTATACCGATTAAAAAACGTTTAATTGCCCGTAAGAACAACATATTTAAAAATAAAAATAACTGTAGATCGGGAACATAGAAATAAATGGATTTTAAGTTTGCTATATGCCCCCCTTGGATGCCCTAATTAAGTGTGACTACTTTATATCGATTAAAAGCCTTTTAAATGCCCGTAAGACCAACATATTTGAAAATAAAAAAAACTGTAGATCGGGAACGTAAAAATAAATGGATTTTAAGGATGCGATGTGCCCCCCTTGGTGCCCTTATTAAGTGTGACTACTTTAGATCCATTGAAAACCTTTTAATTGCCTGTAAGAACAACATATTTAAAAATAAAAATAACTGTAGATCGGGAACATAAAAATAAATGAATTTTAAGGTTGCGAGATGCCCCCCTTGGTGCCCTAATTAAGTGTGACTACTTTCTATTGATTGAGAACTTTTAAATGCCCGTAAGAAAAACATATTTGAAAATAAAAATATCTGTAGAGAGGGAACATAAAAATAAATGGATTTTAAGTTAGCGATATGCCCCCCTTGGTGCCCCAATTAAGTGTGACTACTTTATATCGATTAAAAACCTTTTAATTGCCCGTAATAACAACATATTTGAAAATAAAAAAAAATGTAGATCGGGAACATAAAAATAAATTGATTTTAAGGTTGCTATATGCCCCCTTGGTGCCCTAATTAAGTGTGACTACTTTATATCGATTGAAAACCTTTTAATTGCCCGTAAGAACAACATATTTGAAAATAAAAATAACTGTAGATCGGGAACATAAATATAAATGGATTTTAAGGTTGCTATATGCCCCCCTTGGATGCCCTAATTAAGTGTGACTACTTTATATCGATTGAAAGCCTTTTAAATGCCCGTAAGAACAACATATTTGAAAATAAAATAAACTGTAGATCGGGAACATAAAAATAAATGGATTTTAAGGATGCGATGTGCCCCCCTTGGTGCCCTTATTGAGTGTGACTACTTTAGATCCATTGAAAACTGTTTAATTGCCTGTAAGAAAAACATATTTGATTTAAAAAAAACTGTAGATTGGGAACATAAAAATAAATGGATTTTAAGGTTGCTATATGCCCTTCTTGGTGCCCTAATTAATTGTAACTACTTTATATCGATTGAAAACCTTTTAATTGCCCGTAAGAACAACATATTTGAAAATAAAAATAACGGTAGATCGGGAACATAAAAATAAATTGATTTTAAGGTTGCTATATGCCCCCCTTGGTGCCCTAATAAGGCGTGACTACTTTATATCGATTAAAAACCTTTTAAATGCCCGTAAGAACAACATATTTAAAAATAAAAATAACTGTAGATCGAGAACATAAAAATAAATGGATTTTTAGTTAGCGATATGCCCCCCTTGGTGCCCTAATTAAGTGTGACTACTTTATATCGATTAAAAACCTTTTAATTGCCCATAAAAACAACATATTTGAAAATAAAAAAAACTGTAGATGGGGAACATAAAAATAAATTGATTTTAAGGTTGCTATATGCCCACCTTGGTGCCCTTATTAAGTGTGACTACTTTATATCGATTGAAAACCTTTTAAATGACCGTAAGAACAACATATTTGAAAATAAAAATATCTGTAGATCGAGAACATAAAAATAAATGGATTTTTAGTTAGCGATATGCCCCCCTTGGTGCCCTTATTAAGTGTGACTACTTTATCCCGATTAAAAAACTTTTAATTGCCCGTAAGAACAACATATTTAAAAATAAAAATAACTGTAAATCGAGAACATAAAAATAAATGTATTTTAAGGATGCGATGTGCATCCCTTGGTGCCCTTATTAAGTGTGACTACTTTAGATCCATTGAAAACATTTTAAATGCCCGTAAGAACAACATATTTGAAAATAAAATAAACTGTAGATCGGGAACATAAAAATAAATGGATTTTAAGGATGCGATGTGCCCCCCTTGGTGCCCTTATTGAGTGTGACTACTTTAGATCCATTGAAAACTGTTTAATTGCCTGTAAGAAAAACATATTTGATTTAAAAAAAACTGTAGATTGGGAACATAAAAATAAATGGATTTTAAGGTTGCTATATGCCCTTCTTGGTGCCCTAATTAATTGTAACTACTTTATATCGATTGAAAACCTTTTAATTGCCCGTAAGAACAACATATTTGAAAATAAAAATAACTGTAGATCGGGAACATAAATATAAATGGATTTTAAGGTTGCTATATGCCCCCCTTGGATGCCCTAATTAAGTGTGACTACTTTATATCGATTGAAAGCCTTTTAAATGCCCGTAAGAACAACATATTTGAAAATAAAATAAACTGTAGATCGGGAACATAAAAATAAATGGATTTTAAGGATGCGATGTGCCCCCCTTGGTGCCCTTATTGAGTGTGACTACTTTAGATCCATTGAAAACTGTTTAATTGCCTGTAAGAAAAACATATTTGATTTAAAAAAAACTGTAGATTGGGAACATAAAAATAAATGGATTTTAAGGTTGCTATATGCCCTTCTTGGTGCCCTAATTAATTGTAACTACTTTATATCGATTGAAAACCTTTTAATTGCCCGTAAGAACAACATATTTGAAAATAAAAATAACGGTAGATCGGGAACATAAAAATAAATTGATTTTAAGGTTGCTATATGCCCCCCTTGGTGCCCTAATAAGGCGTGACTACTTTATATCGATTAAAAACCTTTTAAATGCCCGTAAGAACAACATATTTAAAAATAAAAATAACTGTAGATCGAGAACATAAAAATAAATGGATTTTTAGTTAGCGATATGCCCCCCTTGGTGCCCTAATTAAGTGTGACTACTTTATATCGATTAAAAACCTTTTAATTGCCTATAAAAACAACATATTTGAAAATAAAAAAAACTGTAGATGGGGAACATAAAAATAAATTGATTTTAAGGTTGCTATATGCCCACCTTGGTGCCCTTATTAAGTGTGACTACTTTATATCGATTGAAAACCTTTTAAATGACCGTAAGAACAACATATTTGAAAATAAAAATATCTGTAGATCGAGAACATAAAAATAAATGGATTTTTAGTTAGCGATATGCCCCCCTTGGTGCCCTTATTAAGTGTGACTACTTTATCCCGATTAAAAAACTTTTAATTGCCCGTAAGAACAACATATTTAAAAATAAAAATAACTGTAAATCGAGAACATAAAAATAAATGTATTTTAAGGATGCGATGTGCATCCCTTGGTGCCCTTATTAAGTGTGACTACTTTAGATCCATTGAAAACATTTTAATTGGTTGTAAGAACAACATATTTAAAAATAAAAAAAACTGTAGATCGGGAACATAAAAATAAATTGTTTTTAAGGTTGCTATATGCCCCCCTTGGTGCCCTAATTAAGCGTGACTACTTTATATCGATTGAAAACCTTTTAAATGCCCGTAAAAACTACATATTTGAAAAGAAAAATAACTGTAGAGAGGGAACATAAAAATAAATTGATTTTTAGTTAGCGATATGCCCCCCTTGGTGCCCTAATTAAGTGTGACTACTTTATATCGATTAAAAACCTTTTAATTGCCCGTAAGAACAACATATTTGAAAAAAAAAAAAAACTGTAGATGGGGAACATAAAAATAAATTGATTTTAAGGTTGCTATATGCCCCCCTTGGTGCCATAATTAATTGTGACTACTTTATATCGATTGAAAACCTTTTAATTGCCCGTAAGAACAACATATTTGAAAATAAAAATAACGGTAGATCGGGAACATAAAAATAAATTGATTTTAAGGTTGCTATATGCCCCCCTTGGTGCCCTAATTAAGCGTGACTACTTTATATCGATTTAAAACCTTTTAAATGCCCGTAAGAACAACATATTTGAAAATAAAAATAACTGTAGATCGAGAACATAAAAATAAATTGATTTTAAGGTTGCTATATGCCCCCCTTGGTGCCCTAATTAAGCGTGACTACTTTATATCGATTGAAAACTTTTTAATTGCCCGTAAGAACAACATATTAGACAATAAAAATAACGGTAGATCGGGAACATAAAAATAAATTGATTTTAAGGTTGCTATATGCCCCCCTTGGTGCCCTAATTAAGCGTGACTACTTTATATCGATTGAAAACCTTTTAATTGCCCGTAAGAACAACATATTTGAAAATAAAAAAAACTGTAGATAGGGAACATAAAAATAAATTGATTTTAAGGTTGCTACATGCCCCCCTTGGTGCCCTAATTAAGTGTGACTACTTTATATCGATTGAGAACCTTTTAAATGCCCTTAAGAAAAACATATTTGAAAATAAAAAAACTGAAGATGGGGAACATAAAAATAAATGGATTTTAAGGTTGCGATATGCCCCCCTTGGTGCCCTTATTAAGTGTGACTACAATATATCGATTGAAAACCTTTTAATTGCCCGTAAGAACAACATATTTAAAAATAAAAAAAACTGTAGATAGGGAACATAAAAATAAATTGATTTTAAGGTTGCTATATGCCCCCCTTGGTGCCCTTATTAAGTGTGACTACTTTAGATCCATTGAAAACCTTTTAATTGCCTGTAAGAAAAACATATTTAATTTAAAAAAAACTGTAGATTAGGAACATAAAAATAAATGGATTTTAAGGTTGCGATATGCCCCCCTTGGTGCCCTTATTAAGTGTGACTTCTTTATACCGATTAAAAAACGTTTAATTGCCCGTAAGAACAACATATTTAAAAATAAAAATAACTGTAGATCAGGAACATAGAAATAAATGGTTTTTAAGTTTGCTATATGCCCCCCTTGGTGCCCTAATTAAGTGTGACTACTTTATAACGATTGAAAACCTTTTAATTGCCCGTAAGAAACACATATTTAAAAATAAAAATAACTGTAGAGAGGGAACATAAAAATAAATGGATTTTAAGGTTGCTATATGCCCCCCTTGGTGCCCTAATTAATTGTGACTACTTTATATCTATTGAAAACCTTTTAATTGCCCGTAAGAACAACATATTTGAAAATAAAAATAACGGTAGATCGGGAACATAAAAATAAATTGATTTTAATGTTGCTATATGCCCCCCTTGGTGCCCTAATAAGGCGTGACTACTTTATATCGATTAAAAACCTTTTAAATGCCCGTAAGAACAACATATTTGAAAATAAAAATAACTGTAGATCGAGAACATAAAAATAAATGGATTTTTAGTTAGCGATATGCCCCCCTTGGTGCCCTAATTAAGTGTGACTACTTTATATCGATTAAAAACCTTTTAATTGCCCGTAAAAACAACATATTTGAAAATAAAAAAAACTGTAGATGGGGAACATAAAAATAAATTGATTTTAAGGTTGCTATATGCCCACCTTGGTGCCCTTATTAAGTGTGACTACTTTATATCGATTGAAAACCTTTTAAATGACCGTAAGAACAACATATTTGAAAATAAAAATATCTGTAGATCGAGAACATAAAAATAAATGGATTTTTAGTTAGCGATATGCCCCCCTTGGTGCCCTTATTAAGTGTGACTACTTTATCCCGATTAAAAAACTTTTAATTGCCCGTAAGAACAACATATTTAAAAATAAAAATAACTGTAAATCGGGAACATAAAAATAAATGGATTTTAAGGATGCGATGTGCATCCCTTGGTGCCCTTATTAAGTGTGACTACTTTAGATCCATTGAAAACATTTTAATTGGTTGTAAGAACAACATATTTAAAAATAAAAAAAACTGTAGATCGGGAACATAAAAATAAATTGTTTTTAAGGTTGCTATATGCCCCCCTTGGTGCCCTAATTAAGTGTGACTACTTTATAACAATTGAAAACCTTTTAATTGCCCGTAAGAAACACATATTTAAAAATAAAAATAACTGTAGAGAGGGAACATAAAAATAAATGGATTTTAAGTTTGCGATATGCCCCACTTGGTGCCCTAATTAAGCGTGACTACTTTATATCGATTGAAAATCTTTTAAATGCCCGTAAGAACAACATATTTAAAAATAAAAATAACGGTAGATCGGGAACATAAAAATAAATTGATTTTAAGGTTGCTATATGCCCCCCTTGGTGCCCTAATTAAGCGTGACTACTTTATATCGATTGAAAACCTTTTAAATGCCCGTAACAACAACATATTTAAAAATAAAAATAACTGTAGAGAGGGAACAGAAAAATAAATGGATTTTAGGTTAGCGATATGCCCCCCTAGGTGCCCTAATTAAGCGTGACTACTTTATATCGATTGAAAACCTTTTAAATGCCCGTAAGAACAACATATTTGAAAATAATAATAACTGTAGAGAGGGAACAGAAAAATAAATGGATTTTAGGTTAGCGATATGCCCCCCTTGGTGCCCTAATTAAGTGTGACTACTTTATATCAATTGAGAACCTTTTAAATGCCTGTAAGAAAAACATATTTGAAAATAAAAATAACAGTAGATCGGGAACATAAAAATAAATTGATTTTAAGGTTGCAATATGCCCCCCTTGGTGCCCTAATTATGTGTGACTACTTTATATCGATTGAAAACCTTTTAATTGCCCGTAAGAACAACATATTTAAAAATAAAAATAACTGTAGATCGGGAACATAAAAATAAATTGATTTTAAGGTTGCTATATGCCCCCCTTGGTGCCCTAATTAGGTGTGACTACTTTATATCGATTAAGAACCTTGTAAATGCCTGTAAGAAAAACATATTTGAAAATAAAAATAACAGTAGATCGGGAACATAAAAATAAATTGATTTTAAGGTTGCGATATGCCCCCCTTGGTGCCCTTATTAAGTGTGACTACATTATATCGATTGAAAACCTTTTAATTGCCTGTAAGAACAACATATTTGAAAATTAAAAAAACTGTAGATCGGGAACATCAAAATAAATGGATTTTAATGTTGCAATATGCCCCCCTTGGTGCCCTAATTAAGTGTGACTACTTTATATCGATTGAAAACCTTTAAAGTGCCCGTAAGAACAACATATTTGAAAATAACAAAAACTGTAGATCGGGAACATAAAAATAAATTGATTTTAAGGTTGCTATCTGCCCCCCTTGGTGCCCGAATTAAGTGTGACTACTTTATACCGATTAAAAACCTTATAATTGCCCGTAAGAACAACATATTTGAAAATAAAAATAACTGTAGATCGGGAACATAAATATAAATGGATTTTAAGGTTGCTATATGCCCCCCTTGGATGCCCTAATTAAGTGTAACTACTTTATATCGATAAAAAGCCTTTTAATTGCCCGTAAGAACAACATATTTGAAAATAACAAAAACTGTAGATCGGGAACATAAAAATAAATTGATTTTAAGGTTGCTATCTGCCCCCCTTGGTGCCCGAATTAAGTGTGACTACTTTATATCGATTAAGAACCTTTTAAATGCCCGTAAGAAAAACATATTTGAAAATAAAAATAACGGTAGATCGGGAACATAAAAATAAATTGATTTTAAGGTTGCTATATGCCCCCCTTGGAGCCCTAATAAGGCGTGACTACTTTATATCGATTAAAAACCTTTTAAATGCCCGTAAGAACAACATATTTGAAAATAAAAATAACTGTAGATCGAGAACATAAAAATAAATGGATTTTTAGTTAGCGATATGCCCCCCTTGGTGCCCTAATTAAGTGTGACTACTTTATATCGATTAAAAACCTTTTAATTGCCCGTAAAAACAACATATTTGAAAATAAAAAAAACTGTAGATGGGGAACATAAAAATAAATTGATTTTAAGGTTGCTATATGCCCACCTTGGTGCCCTTATTAAGTGTGACTACTTTAGATCCATTGAAAACCTTTTAATTGCCTGTAAGAACAACATATTTGAAAATAAAAATAACGGTAGATCGGGAACATAAAAATAAATTGATTTTAAGGTTGCTATATGCCCCCCTTGGTGTCCTAATTAAGCGTGACTACTTTATATCGATTGAAAACCTTTTAAATGACCGTAAGAACAACATATTTGAAAATAAAAATATCTGTAGATCGAGAACATAAAAATAAATGGATTTTTAGTTAGCGATATGCCCCCCTTGGTGCCCTTATTAAGTGTGACTACTTTATCCCGATTAAAAAACTTTTAATTGCCCGTAAGAAAAACATATTTAAAAATAAAAATAACTGTAAATCGGGAACATAAAAATAAATGGATTTTAAGGATGCGATGTGCCCCCCTTGGTGCCCTTATTAAGTGAGACTACTTTAGATCCATTGAAAACATTTTAATTGGTTGTAAGAACAACATATTTAAAAATAAAAAAAACTGTAGATCGGGAACATAAAAATAAATTGTTTTTTAGGTTGCTATATGCCCCCCTTGGTGCCCTAATTAAGCGTGACTACTTTATATCGATTGAAAACCTTTTAAATGCCCGTAAAAACTACATATTTGAAAAGAAAAATAACTGTAGAGAGGGAACATAAAAATAAATTGATTTTTAGTTAGCGATATGCCCCCCTTGGTGCCCTAATTAAGTGTGACTACTTTATATCGATTAAAAACCTTTTAATTGACCGTAAGAACAACATATTTGAAAATAAAAAAAACTGTAGATGGGGAACATAAAAATAAATTGATTTTAAGGTTGCTATATGCCCCCCTTGGTGCCCTAATTAAGCGTGACTACTTTATATCGATTGAAAACCTTTTAATTGCCCGTAAGAACAACATATTTGAAAATAAAAAAAACTGTAGATAGGGAACATAAAAATAAATGGATTTTAAGGTTGCGATATGCCCCCCTTGGTGCCCTTATTAAGTGTGACTACAATATATCGATTGAAAACCTTTTAATTGCCCGTAAGAACAACATATTTGAAAATAAAAAAAACTGTAGATAGGGTACATAAAAATAAATTGATTTTAAGGTTGCTATGTGCCCCCCTTGGTGCACTTATTAAGTCTGACTACTTTAGATCCATTGAAAACATTTTAATTGCCTGTAAGAAAAACATATTTGAAAATAAAAATAACTGTAGATCAGGAACATAAATATAAATGGATTTAAAGGTTGCTATATGCCCCTCTTGGTGCCCTAATTACGTGTGACTACTTTATATCGATTGAAAATCTTTTAAATGCCTGTAAGAAAAACATATTCGAAAATAAAAAAAAACTGTAGATCGGGAACATAGAAATAAATGGATTTTAAGTTTGCTATATGCCCCCCTTGGTGCCCTAATTAAGTGTGACTACTTTATAACGATCGAAAACCTTTTAATTGTTCATAAGAAACACATATTTAAAAATAAAAATAACTGTAGAGAGGGAACATAAAAATAAATGGATTTTAAGTTTGCGATATGCCCCACTTGGTGCCCTAATTAAGCGTGACTACTTTATATCGATTGAAAACCTTTTAAATGCCCGTAAGAACAACATATTTAAAAATAAAAGTAACTGTAGAGAGGGAACATAAAAATAAATGGATTTTAAGTTAGCGATATGCCCCCCTAGGTGCCCTAATTAGGCGTGACTACTTTATATCGATTGAAAATCTTTTAAATGCCCGTAAGAACAACATATTTGAAAATAAAAATAACGGTAGATCGGGAACATAAAAATAAATGGATTTTTAGTTAGCGATATGCCCCCCTTGGTGCCCTAATTAAGTGTGACTACTTTATATCGATTAAAAACCTTTTAATTGCCCGTAAAAACAACATATTTGAAAATAAAAAAAACTGTAGATGGGGAACATAAAAATAAATTGATATTAAGGTTGCTATATGCCCACCTTGGTGCCCTTATTAAGTGTGACTACTTTAGATCCATTGAAAACCTTTTAATTGCCTGTAAGAACAACATATTTGAAAATAAAAATAACGGTAGATCGGGAACATAAAAATAAATTGATTTTAAGGTTGCTATATGCCCCCCTTGGTGCCCTAATTAAGTGTGACTACTTTATATCGATTAAGAACCTTGTAAATGCCTGCAAGAAAAACATATTTGAAAATAAAAATAACAGTAGATCGGGAACATAAAAATAAATTGATTTTAAGGTTGCAATATGCCCCCCTTGGTGCCACTAATTATGTGTGACTACTTTATATCGATTGAAAACCTTTTAATTGCCCGTAAGAACAACATATTTAAAAATAAAAATAACTGTAGATCGGGAACATAAAAATAAATTGATTTTAAGGTTGCTATATGCCCCCCTTGGTGTCCTAATTAAGCGTGACTACTTTATATCGATTGAAAACCTTTTAAATGACCGTAAGAACAACATATTTAAAAATAAAAATAACTGTAGATCGGGAACATAAAAATAAATTGATTTTAAGGTTGCGATATGCCCCCCTTGGTGCCCTTATTAAGTGTGACTACAATATATCGATTGAAAACCTTTTAATTGCCCGTAAGAACAACATATTTGAAAATAAAAAAAACTGTAGATAGGGAACATAAAAATAAATTGATTTTAAGGTTGCTATATGCCCCCCTTGGTGCACTTATTAAGTGTGACTACTTTAGATCCATTGAAAACCTTTTAAATGCCCGTAAGAACAACATATTTGAAAATAAAAATAACTGTAGAGAGAGAACATAAAAATAAATGGATTTTTAGTTAGCGATATGCCCCCCTTGGTGCCCTAATTAAGTGTGACTACTTTATATCGATTAATAAGAACAACATATTTGAAAATAAAAAGAACTGTAGAGTGGGAACATAAAAATAAATGGATTTTTACTTAGCGATATGCCCCCCTTGGTGCCCTTATTAAGTGTGACTACTTTAGATCCATTGAAAACCTTTTAATTGCCTGTAAGAACAACATATTTGAAAATAAAAAAAACTGTAGATCGGGAACATAAAAATAAATTGATTTTATGGTTGCTATATGCCCCCCTTGGTGCCCTAATTAAGCGGGACTACTTTATATCGATTGAAAACCTTTTAAATGCCCGTAAGAACAACATATTTAAAAATAAAAATAACTGTCGAGTGGAAACATAAAAATAAATGGATTTTTACTTAGCGATATGCCCGCCTTGGTGCCCTAATTAAGTGTGACTACTTTATATCGATTAAAAACCTTTTAATTGCCCGTAAGAACAACATATTTTAAAATAAAAAAAACTGTAGATCGGGAACATAAAATAAATTGATTTTAAGGTTTCTATATGCCCCTCTTGGTGCCCTTATTAAGTGTGAGTACTTTATATCGATTGAAAACCTATTAATTGCCCGTAAGAACAACATATTTGAAAATAAAAATAACGGTATATCGGGAACATAAAAATAAATTGATTTTAAGGTTGCTATATGCCCCCCTTGGTGCCTTAATTAAGCGTGACTACTTTATATCGATTGAAAACCTTTTAAATGCCCGTAAGAACAACATATTTGAAAATAAAAATAACGGTAGATCAGGAACATAAAAATAAATTGATTTTAAGGTTGCTATATGCCCCCCTTAGTGCCCTAATTAAGCGTGACTACTTTATATTGATTGAAAACCATTTAATTGCCCGTAAGAACAACATATTTGAAAATAAAAATAACGGTAGATCGGGAACATAAAAATTAATTGATTTTAAGGTTGCTATATGCCCCCCTTGGTGCCCTTATTAAGCGTGACTAATTTATATCGATTAAAAACCTTTTAAATGCCCGTAAGAACAACATATTTGAAAATAAAAATAACTGTAGAGAGGGAACATAAAAATAAGAGGATTTTAAGTTAGCGATATGCCCCCCTTGGTGCCCTAATTAAGTGTGACTACTTTATATCGATTGATAACCTTTTAATTGCCCGTAAGAACAACATATTTGAAAATAACAAAAACTGTAGATCGGGAACATAAAAATAAATTGATTTTAAGGTTGCTATCTGCCCCCGTTGGTGCCCGAATTAAGTGTGACTACTTTATATCGATTAAGAACCTTTTAAATGCCCGTAAGAAAAACATATTTAAAAATAAAAAAAACTGAAGATGGGGAACATAAAAATAAATGGATTTTAAAGTTGCGATATGCCCCCTTGGTGCCCTTATTAAGTGTGACTACATTAAATCGATTGAAAACCTTTTAATTGCCCGTAAGAACAACATATTTAAAAATAAAAAAAACCGTAGATCGGGAACATAAATATAAATGGATTTAAAGGTTGCTATATGCCCCCCTTGGCTGCCCTAATTAAGTATGACTACTTTATATCGATTAAAAGCCTTTTAAATGCCCGTAAGAACAACATATTTGAAAATAAAATAAACTGTAGATCGGGAACATAAAAAAAAATGGATTTTAAGGATGCGATGTGCCCCCCTTGGTGCCCTTATTAAGTGTGACTACTTTAGATTCATTGAAAACCTTTTAATTGCCTGTAAGAAAAACATATTTGATTAAAAAAAAACTGTAGATCGGAAACATAAAAATAAATGGATTTTAAGGTTGCGATATGCCCCCCTTGGTGCCCTAATTAAGTGTGACTACTTTATATCGATTGAAAACCTTTTAAATGCCCGTAAGAACAACATATTTGAAAATAAAAATAACTGTAGATCGGGAACATAAATATAAATAGATTTTAAGGTTGCTATATGCCCCCCTTGGATGCCCTAATTAAGTGTGACTACTTTATATCGATTGAAAGCCTTTTAAATGCCCGTAAGAACAACATATTTGAAAATAAAATAAACTGTAGATCGGGAACATAAAAATAAATGGATTTTAAGTTAGCCATATGCCCCCCTTGGTGCCCTAATTAAGTGTGACTTCTTTCAATCAATTGAAAACCTTTTCGATGCCCGTAAGAATAACATATTTGATTTAAAAAAAACTGTAGATCGGGAACATAAAAATAAATGGATTTTAAGGATGCGATATGCCCCCCTTGGTGCCCTTATTAAGTGTGACTACTTTATACCGATTAAAAACCTTTTAATTGCCCGTAAGAACAACATATTTGAAAATAAAAATAACTGTAGATCGGGAACATAAATATAAATGGATTTTAAGGTTGCTATATGCCCCCCTTGGATGCCCTAATTAAGTGTAACTACTTTATATCGATAAAAAGCCTTTTAATTGCCCGTAAGAACAACATATTTGAAAATAAAAAAAACTGTAGATCGGGAACAGAAAAATAAATTGATTTTAAGGTTGCGATATGCCCCCCTTGGTGCCCTTATTAAGTGTGATTACATTATATCGATTGAAAACCTTTTAATTGCCTGTAAGAACAACATATTTGAAAATAAAAAAAACTGTAGATCGGGAACATAAAAATAAATGGATTTTAAGGATGCGATGTGCCCCCCTTGGTGCCCTTATTAAGTGTGACTACTTTAGATTTATTGAAAACCTTTTAATTGCCTGTAAGAAAAACATATTTGAAAATAAAAATAACTGTAGATCGGGAACATAAATATAAATGGATTTTAAGGTTGCTATATGCCCCCCTTGGATGCCCTAATTAAGTGTAACTACTTTATATCGATAAAAAGCCTTTTAATTGCCCGTAAGAACAACATATTTGAAAATAACAAAAACTGTAGATCGGGAACATAAAAATAAATTGATTTTAAGGTTGCTATCTGCCCCCCTTGGTGCCCGAATTAAGTGTGACTACTTTATATCGATTAAGAACCTTTTAAATGCCCGTAAGAAAAACATATTTGAAAATAAAAATAACGGTAGATCGGGAACATAAAAATAAATTGATTTTAAGGTTGCTATATGCCCCCCTTGGAGCCCTAATAAGGCGTGACTACTTTATATCGATTAAAAACCTTTTAAATGCCCGTAAGAACAACATATTTGAAAATAAAAATAACTGTAGATCGAGAACATAAAAATAAATGGATTTTTAGTTAGCGATATGCCCCCCTTGGTGCCCTAATTAAGTGTGACTACTTTATATCGATTAAAAACCTTTTAATTGCCCGTAAAAACAACATATTTGAAAATAAAAAAAACTGTAGATGGGGAACATAAAAATAAATTGATTTTAAGGTTGCTATATGCCCACCTTGGTGCCCTTATTAAGTGTGACTACTTTAGATCCATTGAAAACCTTTTAATTGCCTGTAAGAACAACATATTTGAAAATAAAAATAACGGTAGATCGGGAACATAAAAATAAATTGATTTTAAGGTTGCTATATGCCCCCCTTGGTGTCCTAATTAAGCGTGACTACTTTATATCGATTGAAAACCTTTTAAATGACCGTAAGAACAACATATTTGAAAATAAAAAAAACTGTAGATGGGGAACATAAAAATAAATTGATATTAAGGTTGCTATATGCCCACCTTGGTGCCCTTATTAAGTGTGACTACTTTAGATCCATTGAAAACCTTTTAATTGCCCGTAAGAACAACATATTTAAAAATAAAAATAACTGTAGATCGGGAACATAAAAATAAATTGATTTTAAGGTTGCTATATGCCCCCCTTGGTGTCCTAATTAAGCGTGACTACTTTATATCGATTGAAAACCTTTTAAATGACCGTAAGAACAACATATTTAAAAATAAAAATAACTGTAGATCGGGAACATAAAAATAAATTGATTTTAAGGTTTCTATATGCCCCACTTGGTGCCCTAATTAAGCGTGACTACTTTATATCGATTGAAAACCTTTTAAATGCCCGTAAGAACAACATATTTAAAAATAAAAGTAACTGTAGAGAGGGAACATAAAAATAAATGGATTTTAAGTTAGCGATATGCCCCCCTAGGTGCCCTAATTAGGCGTGACTACTTTATATCGATTGAAAATCTTTTAAATGCCCGTAAGAACAACATATTTGAAAATAAAAATAACGGTAGATCGGGAACATAAAAATAAATGGATTTTTAGTTAGCGATATGCCCCCCTTGGTGCCCTAATTAAGTGTGACTACTTTATATCGATTAAAAACCTTTTAATTGCCCGTAAAAACAACATATTTGAAAATAAAAAAAACTGTAGATGGGGAACATAAAAATAAATTGATATTAAGGTTGCTATATGCCCACCTTGGTGCCCTTATTAAGTGTGACTACTTTAGATCCATTGAAAACCTTTTAATTGCCTGTAAGAACAACATATTTGAAAATAAAAATAACGGTAGATCGGGAACATAAAAATAAATTGATTTTAAGGTTGCTATATGCCCCCCTTGGTGCCCTAATTAAGTGTGACTACTTTATATCGATTAAGAACCTTGTAAATGCCTGCAAGAAAAACATATTTGAAAATAAAAATAACAGTAGATCGGGAACATAAAAATAAATTGATTTTAAGGTTGCAATATGCCCCCCTTGGTGCCACTAATTATGTGTGACTACTTTATATCGATTGAAAACCTTTTAATTGCCCGTAAGAACAACATATTTAAAAATAAAAATAACTGTAGATCGGGAACATAAAAATAAATTGATTTTAAGGTTGCTATATGCCCCCCTTGGTGTCCTAATTAAGCGTGACTACTTTATATCGATTGAAAACCTTTTAAATGACCGTAAGAACAACATATTTAAAAATAAAAATAACTGTAGATCGGGAACATAAAAATAAATTGATTTTAAGGTTTCTATATGCCCCCCTTGGTGCCCTAATTAAGTGTGACTACTTTATATCAATTGAGAACCTTTTAAATGCCTGTAAGAGAAACATATTTGAAAATAAAAATAACAGTAGATCGGGAACATAAAAATAAATTGATTTTAAGGTTGCAATATGCCCCCCTTGGTGCCCTAATTATGTGTGACTACTTTATATCGATTGAAAACCTTTTAATTGCCCGTAAGAACAACATATTTAAAAATAAAAATAACTGTAGATCGGGAACATAAAAATAAATTGATTTTAAGGTTGCTATATGCCCCCCTTGGTGCCCTAATTAAGTGTGACTACTTTATATCGATTGAGAACCTTTTAAATGCCCTTAAGAAAAACATATTTGAAAATAAAAAAACTGAAGATGGGGAACATAAAAATAAATGGATTTTAAGGTTGCGATATGCCCCCCTTGGTGCCCTTATTAAGTGTGACTACAATATATCGATTGAAAACCTTTTAATTGCCCGTAAGAACAACATATTTGAAAATAAAAAAAACTGTAGATAGGGAACATAAAAATAAATTGATTTTAAGGTTGCTATATGCCCCCCTTGGTGCACTTATTAAGTGTGACTACTTTAGATCCATTGAAAACCTTTTAATTGCCTGTAAGAAAAACATATTTGAAAATAAAAATAACTGTAGATCAGGAACATAAATATAAATGGATTTTAAGGTTGCTATATGCCCCTCTTGGTGCCCTAATTAAGTGTGACTACTTTATATCGATTGAAAATCTTTTAAATGCCTGTAAGAAAAACATATTCGAAAATAAAAAAAAACTGTAGATCGGGAACATAGAAATAAATGGATTTTAAGTTTGCTATATGCCCCCCTTGGTGCCCTAATTAAGTGTGACTACTTTATAACGATTGAAAACTTTTTAATTGCCCATAAGAAACACATATTTAAAAATAAAAATAACTGTAGAGAGGGAACATAAAAATAAATGGATTTTAAGTTTGCGATATGCCCCACTTGGTGCCCTAATTAAGCGTGACTACTTTATATCGATTGAAAACCTTTTAAATGCCCGTAAGAACAACATATTTAAAAATAAAAATAACTGTAGAAAGGGAACATAAAAATAAATGGATTTTAAGTTAGCGATATGACCCCCTTGGTGCCCTAATTATGTGTGACTACTTTATATCGATTGAAAACCTTTTAATTGACCGTAAGAACAACATATTTAAAAATAAAAATAACTGTAGATCGGGAACATAAAAATAAATTGATTTTAAGGTTGCTATATGCCCCCCTTGGTGCCCTAATTAAGTGTGACTACTTTATATCGATTAAGAACCTTGTAAATGCCTGCAAGAAAAACATATTTGAAAATAAAAATAACAGTAGATCGGGAACATAAAAATAAATAGATTTTAAGGTTGCTATATGCCCCCCTTGGTGTCCTAATTAAGCGTGACTACTTTATATCGATTGAAAACCTTTTAAATGACCGTAAGAACAACATATTTGAAAATAAAAATATCTGTAGAGAGGGAACAGAAAAATAAATGGATTTTAGGTTAGCGATATGCCCCCCTAGGTGCCCTAATTAAGCGTGACTACTTTATATCGATTGAAAACCTTTTAAATGCCCGTAAGAACAACATATTTGAAAATAATAATAACTGTAGAGAGGGAACAGAAAAATAAATGGATTTTAGGTTAGCGATATGCCCCCCTTGGTGCCCTAATTAAGTGTGACTACTTTATATCAATTGAGAACCTTTTAAATGCCTGTAAGAAAAACATATTTGAAAATAAAAATAACAGTAGATCGGGAACATAAAAATAAATTGATTTTAAGGTTGCAATATGCCCCCCTTGGTGCCCTAATTATGTGTGACTACTTTATATCGATTGAAAACCTTTTAATTGACCGTAAGAACAACATATTTAAAAATAAAAATAACTGTAGATCGGGAACATAAAAATAAATTGATTTTAAGGTTGCTATATGCCCCCCTTGGTGCCATAATTAAGTGTGACTACTTCATATCGATTGAGAACCTTTTAAATGCCCTTAAGAAAAACATATTTGAAAATAAAAAAAACTGAAGATGGGGAACATAAAAATAAATGGATTTTAAGGTTGCGATATGCCCCCCTTGGTGCCCTTATTAAGTGTGACTACATTATATCGATTGAAAACCTTTTAATTGCCTGTAAGAACAACATATTTGAAAATTAAAAAAACTGTAGATCGGGAACATCAAAATAAATGGATTTTAATGTTGCAATATGCCCCCCTTGGTGCCCTAATTAAGTGTGACTACTTTATATCGATTGAAAACCTTTAAAGGGCCCGTAAGAAAAACATATTTAATTTAAAAAAAACTGTAGATTGGGAACATAAAAATAAATGGATTTTAAGGTTGCGATATGCCCCCCTTGGTGCCCTAATTAAGTGTGACTACTTTCTATTGATTGAGAACTTTTAAATGCCCGTAAGAAAAACATATTTGAAAATAAAAATATCTGTAGAGAGGGAACATAAAAATAAATGGATTTTAAGTTAGCGATATGCCCCCCTTGGTGCCCTAATTTAGTGTGACTACTTTATATTGATTGAAAACCTTTTAATTGCTCGTAGGAACAACATATTTGAAAATAAAAAAAACTGTAGATCGGGAACATAAAAATAAATTGATTTTAAAGTTGCTATATGCCCCCCTTGGATGCCCTAATTAAGTGTGACTACTTTACATCGATTGAAAGCCTTTTAAATGCCCGTAAGAACAACATATTTGAAAATAAAAAAAACTGTAGATCGAGAACATAAAAATAAATGGATTTTAAGGATGCGATGTGCCCCCCTTGGTGCCCTTATTAAGTGTGACTACTTTAGATCCATTGAAAACCTTTTAATTGCCTGTAAGAAAAACATATTAAATTTAAAAAAAACTGTAGATTAGGAACATAAAAATAAATGGATTTTAAGGTTGCGATATGCCCCCCTTGGTGCCCTTATTAAGTGTGACTACTTTATACCGATTAAAAAACGTTTAATTGCCCGTAAGAACAACATATTTAAAAATAAAAATAACTGTAGATCAGGAACATAAATATAAATGGATTTTAAGGTTGCTATATGCCCCCCTTGGATGCCCTAAATAAGTGTGACTACTTTATATCGATTGAAAGCCTTTTAAATGCCCGTAAGAACAACATATTTAAAAAAAAACTGTAGATCGGGAACATAAAAATAAATGGATTTTAAGGATGCGATGTGCCCCCCTTGGTGCCCTTATTAAGTGTGACTACTTTATACCGATTAAAAAACTTTTAATTGCCCGTAAGAACAACATATTTAAAAATAAAAATAACTGTAGAGAGGGAACATAAAAATAAATGGATTTTAAGTTAGCGATATGCCCCCCTTGGATGCCCTAATTAAGTGTGACTACTTTATATCGATTGAAAGCCTTTTAAATGCCCGTAAGACCAACATATTTGAAAATAAAAAAAACTGTAGATCGGGAACGTAAAAATAAATGGATTTTAAGGATGCGATGAGCCCCCCTTGGTGCCCTTATTAAGTGTGACTACTTTAGATCCATTGAAAACCTTTTAATTGCCTGTAAGAACAACATATTTGAAAATAAAAATAACTGTAGATCGGGAACATAAAAATAAATGAATTTTAAGGTTCTGAGATGCCCCCCTTGGTGCCCTAATTAAGTGTGACTACTTTCTATTGATTGAGAACTTTTAAATGCCCGTAAGAAAAACATATTTGAAAATAAAAATATCTGCAGAGAGGGAACATAAAAATAAATGGATTTTAAGTTAGCGATATGCCCCCCTTGGTGCCCCAATTAAGTGTGACTACTTTATATCGATTAAAAACCTTTTAATTGCCCGTAAGAACAACATATTTGAAAATAAAAAAAAATGTAGATCGGGAACATAAAAATAAATTGATTTTAAGGTTGCTATATGCCCCCCTTGGTGCCATAATTAATTGTGACTACTTTATATCGATTGAAAACCTTTTAATTGCCCGTAAGAACAACATATTTGAAAATAAAAATAACGGTAGATCGGGAACATAAAAATAAATTGATTTTAAGGTTGCTATATGCCCCCCTTGGTGCCCTAATTAAGCGTGACTACTTTATATCGATTGAAAACCTTTTAAATGCCCGTAAAAACTACATATTTGAAAAGAAAAATAACTGTAGAGAGGGAACATAAAAATAAATTGATTTTTAGTTAGCGATATGCCCCCCTTGGTGCCCTAATTAAGTGTGACTACTTTATATCGATTAAAAACCTTTTAATTGCCCGTAAGAACAACATATTTGAAAATAAAAAAAACTGTAGATGGGGAACATAAAAATAAATTGATTTTAAGGTTGCTATATGCCCCCCTTGGTGCCATAATTAATTGTGACTACTTTATATCGATTGAAAACCTTTTAATTGCCCGTAAGAACAACATATTTGAAAATAAAAATAACGGTAGATCGGGAACATAAAAATAAATTGATTTTAAGGTTGCTATATGCCCCCCTTGGTGCCCTAATTAAGCGTGACTACTTTATATCGATTTAAAACCTTTTAAATGCCCGTAAGAACAACATATTTGAAAATAAAAATAACTGTAGATCGAGAACATAAAAATAAATTGATTTTAAGGTTGCTATATGCCCCCCTTGGTGCCCTAATTAAGCGTGACTACTTTATATCGATTGAAAACTTTTTAATTGCCCGTAAGAACAACATATTAGACAATAAAAATAACGGTAGATCGGGAACATAAAAATAAATTGATTTTAAGGTTGCTATATGCCCCCCTTGGTGCCCTAATTAAGCGTGACTACTTTATATCGATTGAAAACGTTTTAATTGCTTGTAAGAACAACATATTTGAAAATAAAAAAAACTGTAGATAGGGAACATAAAAATAAATTGATTTTAAGGTTGCTACATGCCCCCCTTGGTGCCCTAATTAAGTGTGACTACTTTATATCGATTGAGAACCTTTTAAATGCCCTTAAGAAAAACATATTTGAAAATAAAAAAACTGAAGATGGGGAACATAAAAATAAATGGATTTTAAGGTTGCGATATGCCCCCCTTGGTGCCCTTATTAAGTGTGACTACAATATATCGATTGAAAACCTTTTAATTGCCCGTAAGAACAACATATTTAAAAATAAAAAAAACTGTAGATAGGGAACATAAAAATAAATTGATTTTAAGGTTGCTATATGCCCCCCTTGGTGCCCTTATTAAGTGTGACTACTTTAGATCGATTGAAAACCTTTTAATTGCCCGTAAGAACAACATATTTGAAAATAAAAATAACGGTAGATCGGGAACATAAAAATAAATTGATTTTAAGGTTGCTATATGGCCCCCTTGGTGCCCTAATTAAGCGTGACTACTTTATATCGATTGAAAACCTTTTAAATGCCCGTAAAAACTACATATTTGAAAAGAAAAATAACTGTAGAGAGGGAACATAAAAATAAATTGATTTTTAGTTAGCGATATGCCCCCCTTGGTGCCCTAATTAAGTGTGACTACTTTATATCGATTAAAAACCTTTTAATTGCCCGTAAGAACAACATATTTGAAAATAAAAAAAACTGTAGATGGGGAACATAAAAATAAATTGATTTTAAGGTTGCTATATGCCCCCCTTGGTGCCATAATTAATGGTGACTACTTTATATCGATTGAAAACCTTTTAATTGCCCGTAAGAACAACATATTTGAAAATAAAAATAACGGTAGATCGGGAACATAAAAATAAATTGATTTTAAGGTTGCTATATGCCCCCCTTGGTGCCCTAATTAAGCGTGACTACTTTATATCGATTTAAAACCTTTTAAATGCCCGTAAGAACAACATATTTGAAAATAAAAATAACTGTAGATCGAGAACATAAAAATAAATTGATTTTAAGGTTGCTATATGCCCCCCTTGGTGCCCTAATTAAGCGTGACTACTTTATATCGATTGAAAACTTTTTAATTGCCCGTAAGAACAACATATTAGACAATAAAAATAACGGTAGATCGGGAACATAAAAATAAATTGATTTTAAGGTTGCTATATGCCCCCCTTGGTGCCCTAATTAAGCGTGACTACTTTATATCGATTGAAAACGTTTTAATTGCCCGTAAGAACAACATATTTGAAAATAAAAAAAACTGTAGATAGGGAACATAAAAATAAATTGATTTTAAGGTTGCTACATGCCCCCCTTGGTGCCCTAATTAAGTGTGACTACTTTATATCGATTGAGAACCTTTTAAATGCCCTTAAGAAAAACATATTTGAAAATAAAAAAACTGAAGATGGGGAACATAAAAATAAATGGATTTTAAGGTTGCGATATGCCCCCCTTGGTGCCCTTATTAAGTGTGACTACAATATATCGATTGAAAACCTTTTAATTGCCCGTAAGAACAACATATTTAAAAATAAAAAAAACTGTAGATAGGGAACATAAAAATAAATTGATTTTAAGGTTGCTATATGCCCCCCTTGGTGCCCTTATTAAGTGTGACTACTTTAGATCCATTGAAAACCTTTTAATTGCCTGTAAGAAAAACATATTTAATTTAAAAAAAACTGTAGATTAGGAACATAAAAATAAATGGATTTTAAGGTTGCGATATGCCCCCCTTGGTGCCCTTATTAAGTGTGACTTCTTTATACCGATTAAAAAACGTTTAATTGCCCGTAAGAACAACATATTTAAAAATAAAAATAACTGTAGATCGGGAACATAGAAATAAATGGATTTTAAGTTTGCTATATGCCCCCCTTGGATGCCCTAATTAAGTGTGACTACTTTATATCGATTGAAAGCCTTTTAAATGCCCGTAAGACCAACATATTTGAAAATAAAAAAAACTGTAGATCGGGAACGTAAAAATAAATGGATTTTAAGGATGCGATGTGCCCCCCTTGGTGCCCTTATTAAGTGTGACTACTTTAGATCCATTGAAAACCTTTTAATTGCCTGTAAGAACAACATATTTAAAAATAAAAATAACTGTAGATCGGGAACATAAAAATAAATGAATTTTAAGGTTGCGAGATGCCCCCCTTGGTGCCCTAATTAAGTGTGACTACTTTCTATTGATTGAGAACTTTTAAATGCCCGTAAGAAAAACATATTTGAAAATAAAAATATCTGTAGAGAGGGAACATAAAAATAAATGGATTTTAAGTTAGCGATATGCCCCCCTTGGTGCCCCAATTAAGTGTGACTACTTTATATCGATTAAAAACCTTTTAATTGCCCGTAAGAACAACATATTTGAAAATAAAAAAAAATGTAGATCGGGAACATAAAAATAAATTGATTTTAAGGTTGCTATATGCCCCCTTGGTGCCCTAATTAAGTGTGACTACTTTATATCGATTGAAAACCTTTTAATTGCCCGTAAGAACAACATATTTGAAAATAAAAATAACTGTAGATCGGGAACATAAATATAAATGGATTTTAAGGTTGCTATATGCCCCCCTTGGATGCCCTAATTAAGTGTGACTACTTTATATTGATTGAAAGCCTTTTAAATGCCCGTAAGAACAACATATTTGAAAATAAAATAAACTGTAGATCGGGAACATAAAAATAAATGGATTTTAAGGATGCGATGTGCCCCCCTTGGTGCCCTTATTGAGTGTGACTACTTTAGATCCATTGAAAACTGTTTAATTGCCTGTAAGAAAAACATATTTGATTTAAAAAAAACTGTAGATCGGGAACATAAAAATAAATGGATTTTAAGGTTGCTATATGCCCCCCTTGGTGCCCTAATTAATTGTGACTACTTTATATCGATTGAAAACCTTTTAATTGCCCGTAAGAACAACATATTTGAAAATAAAAATAACGGTAGATCGGGAACATAAAAATAAATTGATTTTAAGGTTGCTATATGCCCCCCTTGGTGCCCTAATAAGGCGTGACTACTTTATATCGATTAAAAACCTTTTAAATGCCCGTAAGAACAACATATTTAAAAATAAAAATAACTGTAGATCGAGAACATAAAAATAAATGGATTTTTAGTTAGCGATATGCCCCCCTTGGTGCCCTAATTAAGTGTGACTACTTTATATCGATTAAAAACCTTTTAATTGCCCATAAAAACAACATATTTGAAAATAAAAAAAACTGTAGATGGGGAACATAAAAATAAATTGATTTTAAGGTTGCTATATGCCCACCTTGGTGCCCTTATTAAGTGTGACTACTTTATATCGATTGAAAACCTTTTAAATGACCGTAAGAACAACATATTTGAAAATAAAAATATCTGTAGATCGAGAACATAAAAATAAATGGATTTTTAGTTAGCGATATGCCCCCCTTGGTGCCCTTATTAAGTGTGACTACTTTATCCCGATTAAAAAACTTTTAATTGCCCGTAAGAACAACATATTTGAAAATAAAAATAACTGTAAATCGAGAACATAAAAATAAATGTATTTTAAGGATGCGATGTGCATCCCTTGGTGCCCTTATTAAGTGTGACTACTTTAGATCCATTGAAAACATTTTAATTGGTTGTAAGAACAACATATTTAAAAATAAAAAAAACTGTAGATCGGGAACATAAAAATAAATTGTTTTTAAGGTTGCTATATGCCCCCCTTGGTGCCCTAATTAAGCTTGACTACTTTATATCGATTGAAAACCTTTTAAAAGCCCGTAAAAACTACATATTTGAAAAGAAAAATAACTGTAGAGAGGGAACATAAAAATAAATTGATTTTTAGTTAGCGATATGCCCCCCTTGGTGCCCTAATTAAGTGTGACTACTTTATATCGATTAAAAACCTTTTAATTGCCCGTAAGAACAACATATTTGAAAAAAAAAAAAACTGTAGATGGGGAACATAAAAATAAATTGATTTTAAGGTTGCTATATGCCCCCCTTGGTGCCATAATTAATTGTGACTACTTTATATCGATTGAAAACCTTTTAATTGCCCGTAAGAACAACATATTTGAAAATAAAAATAACGGTAGATCGGGAACATAAAAATAAATTGATTTTAAGGTTGCTATATGCCCCCCTTGGTGCCCTAATTAAGCGTGACTACTTTATATCGATTTAAAACCTTTTAAATGCCCGTAAGAACAACATATTTGAAAATAAAAATAACTGTAGATCGAGAACATAAAAATAAATTGATTTTAAGGTTGCTATATGCCCCCCTTGGTGCCCTAATTAAGCGTGACTACTTTATATCGATTGAAAACTTTTTAATTGCCCGTAAGAACAACATATTAGACAATAAAAATAACGGTAGATCGGGAACATAAAAATAAATTGATTTTAAGGTTGCTATATGCCCCCCTTGGTGCCCTAATTAAGCGTGACTACTTTATATCGATTGAAAACCTTTTAATTGCCCGTAAGAACAACATATTTGAAAATAAAAAAAACTGTAGATAGGGAACATAAAAATAAATTGATTTTAAGGTTGCTACATGCCCCCCTTGGTGCCCTAATTAAGTGTGACTACTTTATATCGATTGAGAACCTTTTAAATGCCCTTAAGAAAAACATATTTGAAAATAAAAAAACTGAAGATGGGGAACATAAAAATAAATGGATTTTAAGGTTGCGATATGCCCCCCTTGGTGCCCTTATTAAGTGTGACTACAATATATCGATTGAAAACCTTTTAATTGCCCGTAAGAACAACATATTTAAAAATAAAAAAAACTGTAGATAGGGAACATAAAAATAAATTGATTTTAAGGTTGCTATATGCCCCCCTTGGTGCCCTTATTAAGTGTGACTACTTTAGATCCATTGAAAACCTTTTAATTGCCTGTAAGAAAAACATATTTAATTTAAAAAAAACTGTAGATTAGGAACATAAAAATAAATGGATTTTAAGGTTGCGATATGCCCCCCTTGGTGCCCTTATTAAGTGTGACTTCTTTATACCGATTAAAAAACGTTTAATTGCCCGTAAGAACAACATATTTAAAAATAAAAATAACTGTAGATCGGGAACATAAAAATAAATGGATTTTAAGTTTGCTATATGCCCCCCTTGGTGCCCTAATTAAGTGTGACTACTTTATAACGATTGAAAACCTTTTAATTGCCCGTAAGAAACACATATTTAAAAATAAAAATAACTGTAGAGAGGGAACATAAAAATAAATGGATTTTAAGGTTGCTATATGCCCCCCTTGGTGCCCTAATTAATTGTGACTACTTTATATCGATTGAAAACCTTTTAATTGCCCGTAAGAACAACATATTTGAAAATAAAAATAACGGTAGATCGGGAACATAAAAATAAATTGATTTTTAGTTAGCGATATGCCCCCCTTGGTGCCCTTATTAAGTGTGACTACTTTATATCGATTAAAAACCTTTTAAATGCCCGTAAGAACAACATAGTTGAAAATAAAAATAACTGTAGATCGAGAACATAAAAATAAATGGATTTTTAGTTAGCGATATGCCCCCCTTGGTGCCCTAATTAAGTGTGACTACTTTATATCGATTAAAAACCTTTTAATTGCCCGTAAAAACAACATATTTGAAAATAAAAAAAACTGTAGATGGGGAACATAAAAATAAATTGATTTTAAGGTTGCTATATGCCCACCTTGGTGCCCTTATTAAGTGTGACTACTTTATATCGATTGAAAACCTTTTAAATGACCGTAAGAACAACATATTTGAAAAGAAAAATAACTGTAGAGAGGGAACATAAAAATAAATTGATTTTTAGTTAGCGATATGCCCCCCTTGGTGCCATAATTAATTGTGACTACTTTATATCGATTGAAAACCTTTTAATTGCCCGTAAGAACAACATATTTGAAAATAAAAATAACGGTAGATCGGGAACATAAAAATAAATTGATTTTAAGGTTGCTATATGCCCCCCTTGGTGCCCTAATTAAGCGTGACTACTTTATATCGATTGAAAACTTTTTAATTGCCCGTAAGAACAACATATTAGACAATAAAAATAACGGTAGATCGGGAACATAAAAATAAATTGATTTTAAGGTTGCTATATGCCCCCCTTGGTGCCCTAATTAAGTGTGACTACTTTATATCGATTGAGAACCTTTTAAATGCCCTTAAGAAAAACATATTTGAAATTAAAAAACTGAAGATGGGGAACATAAAAATAAATGGATTTTAAGGTTGCGATATGCCCCCCTTGGTGCCCTTATTAAGTGTGACTACAATATATCGATTGAAAACCTTTTAATTGCCCGTAAGAACAACATATTTAAAAATAAAAAAAACTGTAGATAGGGAACATAAAAATAAATTGATTTTAAGGTTGCTATATGCCCCCCTTGGTGCCCTTATTAAGTGTGACTACTTTAGATCCATTGAAAACCTTTTAATTGCCTGTAAGAAAAACATATTTAATTTAAAAAAAACTGTAGATTAGGAACATAAAAATAAATGGATTTTAAGGTTGCGATATGCCCCCCTTGGTGCCCTTATTAAGTGTGACTACTTTATACCGATTAAAAAACGTTTAATTGCCCGTAAGAACAACATATTTAAAAATAAAAATAACTGTAGATCGGGAACATAGAAATAAATGGATTTTAAGTTTGCTATATGCCCCCCTTGGTGCCCTAATTAAGTGTGACTACTTTATAACGATTGAAAACCTTTTAATTGCCCGTAAGAAACACATATTTAAAAATAAAAATAACTGTAGAGAGGGAACATAAAAATAAATGGATTTTAAGTTTGCGATATGCCCCACTTGGTGCCCTAATTAAGCGTGACTACTTTATATCGATTGAAAATCTTTTAAATGCCCGTAAGAACAACATATTTGAAAATAAAAATAACGGTAGATCGGGAACATAAAAATAAATTGATTTTAAGGTTGCTATATGCCCCCCTTGGTGCCCTAATTAAGCGTGACTACTTTATATCGATTGAAAACCTTTTAAATGCCCGTAAGAACAACATATTTGAAAATAAAAATAACTGTAGAGAGGGAACAGAAAAATAAATGGATTTTAGGTTAGCGATATGCCTCCCTAGGTGCCCTAATTAAGCGTGACTACTTTATATCGATTGAAAACCTTTTAAATGCCCGTAAGAACAACATATTTGAAAATAATAATAACTGTAGAGAGGGAACAGAAAAATAAATGGATTTTAGGTTAGCGATATGCCCCCCTTGGTGCCCTAATTAAGTGTGACTACTTTATATCAATTGAGAACCTTTTAAATGCCTGTAAGAAAAACATATTTGAAAATAAAAATAACAGTAGATCGGGAACATAAAAATAAATTGATTTTAAGGTTGCAATATGCCCCCCTTGGTGCCCTAATTATGTGTGACTACTTTATATCGATTGAAAACCTTTCAATTGCCCGTAAGAACAACATATTTAAAAATAAAAATAACTGTAGATCGGGAACATAAAAATAAAATGATTTTAAGGTTGCTATATGCCCCCCTTGGTGCCCTAATTAAGTGTGACTACTTTATATCGATTAAGAACCTTGTAAATGCCTGTAAGAAAAACATATTTGAAAATAAAAATAACAGTAGATCGGGAACATAAGAATAAATTGATTTTAAGGTTGCGATATGCCCCCCTTGGTGCCCTTATTAAGTGTGACTACATTATATCGATTGAAAACCTTTTAATTGCCTGTAAGAACAACATATTTGAAGATTAAAAAAACTGTAGATCGGGAACATCAAAATAAATGGATTTTAATGTTGCAATATGCCCCCCTTGGTGCCCTAATTAAGTGTGACTACTTTATATCGATTGAAAACCTTTAAAGTGCCAGTAAGAACAACATATTTAAAAATAAAAAAAACTGTAGATCGGGAACATAAAAAAAAATGGATTTTAAGGATGCGATGTGCCCCCCTTGGTGCCCTTATTAAGTGTTACTACTTTAGATCCATTGAAAACCTTTTAATTGCCTGTAAGAAAAACATATTTAATTTAAAAAAAACTGTAGATCGGGAACATAAAAATAAATGGATTTTAAGGTTGCGATATGCCCCCCTTGGTGCCCTTATTAAGTGTGAGTACTTTATACCGATTAAAAAACGTTTAATTGCCCGTAAGAACAACATATTTAAAAATAAAAATAACTGTAGATCAGGAACATAAATATAAATGGATTTTAAGGTTGCTATATGCCCCCCTTGGATGCCCTAAATAAGTGTGACTACTTTATATCGATTGAAAGCCTTTTAAATGCCCGTAAGAACAACAGATTTGAAAATAAAAAAAACTGTAGATCGGGAACATAAAAAGAAATGGATTTTAAGGATGCGATGTGCCCCCCTTGGTGCCCTTATTAAGCGTGACTACTTTAGATCCATTAAAAACCTTTTAATTGCCTGTAAGAAAAACATATTTAATTTAAAAAAAACTGTAGATTGGGAACATAAAAATAAATGGATTTTAAGGTTGCGATATGCCCCCCTTGGTGCCCTAATTAAGTGTGACTACTTTCGATTGATTGAGAACTTTTAAATGCCCGTAAGAAAAACATATTTGAAAATAAAAATATCTGTAGAGAGGGAACATAAAAATAAATGGATTTTAAGTTAGCGATATGCCCCCCTTGGTGCCCTAATTAAGTGTGACTACTTTATATTGATTGAAAACCTTTTAATTGCTCGTAGGAACAACATATTTGAAAATAAAAAAAACTGTAGATCGGGAACATAAAAATAAATTGATTTTAAAGTTGCTATATGCCCCCCTTGGATGCCCTAATTAAGTGTGACTACTTTACATGGATTGAAAGCCTTTTAAATGCCCGTAAGAACAACATATTTGAAAATAAAAAAAACTGTAGATCGAGAACATAAATATAAATGGATTTTAAGGATGCGATGTGCCCCCCTTGGTGCCCTTATTAAGTGTGACTACTTTAGATCCATTGAAAACCTTTTAATTGCCTGTAAGAAAAACATATTTAATTTAAAAAAAACTGTAGATTAGGAACATAAAAATAAATGGATTTTAAGGTTGCGATACGCCCCCCTTGGTGCCCTTATTAAGTGTGACTACTTTATACCGATTAAAAAACGTTTAATTGCCCGTAAGAACAACATATTTAAAAATAAAAATAACTGTAGATCAGGAACATAAATATAAATGGATTTTAAGGTTGCTATATGCCCCCCTTGGATGCCCTAAATAAGTGTGACTACTTTATATCGATTGAAAGCCTTTTAAATGCCCGTAAGAACAACATATTTAAAAAAAAACTGTAGATCGGGAACATAAAAATAAATGGATTTTAAGGATGCGATGTGCCCCCCTTGGTGCCCTTATTAAGTGTGACTACTTTAGATCCATTGAAAACCTTTTAATTGCCTGTAAGAACAACATATTTGAAAATAAAAATAACTGTAGATCGGGAACATAAAAATAAATGAATTTTAAGGTTGCGAGATGCCCCCCTTGGTGCCCTTATTAAGTGTGACTACTTTCTATTGATTGAGAACTTTTAAATGCCCGTAAGAAAAACATATTTGAAAATAAAAATATCTGTAGAGAGGGAACATAAAAATAAATGGATTTTAAGTTAGCGATATGCCCCCCTTGGTGCCCCAATTAAGTGTGACTACTTTATATCGATTAAAAACCTTTTAATTGCCCGTAAGAACAACATATTTGAAAATAAAAAGAAATGTAGATCGGGAACATAAAAATAAATTGATTTTAAGGTTGCTACATGCCCCCCTTGGTGCCCTAATTAAGTGTGACTACTTTATATCGATTGAGAACCTTTTAAATGCCCTTAAGAAAAACATATTTAAAAATAAAAAAACTGAAGATGGGGAACATAAAAATAAATGGATTTTAAGGTTGCGATATGCCCCCCTTGGTGCCCTTATTAAGTGTGACTACAATATATCGATTGAAAACCTTTTAATTGCCCGTAAGAACAACATATTTAAAAATAAAAAAAACTGTAGATAGGGAACATAAAAATAAATTGATTTTAAGGTTGCTATATGCCCCCCTTGGTGCCCTAATTAAGCGTGACTACTTTATATCGATTTAAAACCTTTTAAATGCCCGTAAGAACAACATATTTGAAAATAAAAATAACTGTAGATCGAGAACATAAAAATAAATTGATTTTAAGGTTGCTATATGCCCCCCTTGGTGCCCTAATTAAGCGTGACTACTTTATATCGATTGAAAACTTTTTAATTGCCCGTAAGAACAACATATTAGACAATAAAAATAACGGTAGATCGGGAACATAAAAATAAATTGATTTTAAGGTTGCTATATGCCCCCCTTGGTGCCCTAATTAAGCGTGACTACTTTATATCGATTGAAAACCTTTTAATTGCCCGTAAGAACAACATATTTGAAAATAAAAAAAACTGTAGATAGGGAACATAAAAATAAATTGATTTTAAGGTTGCTACATGCCCCCCTTGGTGCCCTAATTAAGTGTGACTACTTTATATCGATTGAGAACCTTTTAAATGCCCTTAAGAAAAACATATTTGAAAATAAAGAAACTGAAGATGGGGAACATAAAAATAAATGGATTTTAAGGTTGCGATATGCCCCCCTTGGTGCCCTTATTAAGTGTGACTACAATATATCGATTGAAAACCTTTTAATTGCCCGTAAGAACAACATATTTAAAAATAAAAAAAACTGTAGATAGGGAACATAAAAATAAATTGATTTTAAGGTTGCTATATGCCCCCCTTGGTGCCCTTATTAAGTGTGACTACTTTAGATCCATTGAAAACCTTTTAATTGCCTGTAAGAAAAACATATTTAATTTAAAAAAAACTGTAGATTAGGAACATAAAAATAAATGGATTTTAAGGTTGCGATATGCCCCCCTTGGTGCCCTTATTAAGTGTGACTTCTTTATACCGATTAAAAAACGTTTAATTGCCCGTAAGAACAACATATTTAAAAATAAAAATAACTGTAGATCGGGAACATAGAAATAAATGGATTTTAAGTTTGCTATATGCCCCCCTTGGTGCCCTAATTAAGTGTGACTACTTTATAACGATTGAAAACCTTTTAATTGCCCGTAAGAAACACATATTTAAAAATAAAAATAACTGTAGAGAGGGAACATAAAAATAAATGGATTTTAAGGTTGCTATATGCCCCCCTTGGTGCCCTAATTAATTGTGACTACTTTATATCGATTGAAAACCTTTTAATTGCCCGTAAGAACAACATATTTGAAAATAAAAATAACGGTAGATCGGGAACATAAAAATAAATTGATTTTAAGGTTGCTATATGCCCCCCTTGGTGCCCTAATAAGGCGTGACTACTTTATATCGATTAAAAACCTTTTAAATGCCCGTAAGAACAACATATTTGAAAATAAAAATAACTGTAGATCGAGAACATAAAAATAAATGGATTTTTAGTTAGCGATATGCCCCCCTTGGTGCCCTTATTAAGTGTGACTACTTTATCCCGATTAAAAAACTTTTAATTGCCCGTAAGAACAACATATTTAAAAATAAAAATAACTGTAAATCGGGAACATAAAAATAAATGGATTTTAAGGATGCGATGTGCATCCCTTGGTGCCCTTATTAAGTGTGACTACTTTAGATCCATTGAAAACATTTTAATTGGTTGTAAGAACAACATATTTAAAAATAAAAAAAACTGTAAATCGGGAACATAAAAATAAATTGTTTTTAAGGTTGCTATATGCCCCCCTTGGTGCCCTAATTAAGCGTGACTACTTTATATCGATTGAAAACCTTTTAAATGCCCGTAAAAACTACATATTTGAAAAGAAAAATAACTGTAGAGAGGGAACATAAAAATAAATTGATTTTTAGTTAGCGATATGCCCCCCTTGGTGCCATAATTAATTGTGACTACTTTATATCGATTGAAAACCTTTTAATTGCCCGTAAGAACAAAATATTTGAAAATAAAAATAACGGTAGATCGGGAACATAAAAATAAATTGATTTTAAGGTTGCTATATGCCCCCCTTGGTGCCCTAATTAAGCGTGACTACTTTATATCGATTTAAAACCTTTTAAATGCCCGTAAGAACAACATATTTGAAAATAAAAATAACTGTAGATCGAGAACATAAAAATAAATTGATTTTAAGGTTGCTATATGCCCCCCTTGGTGCCCTAATTAAGCGTGACTACTTTATATCGATTGAAAACTTTTTAATTGCCCGTAAGAACAACATATTAGACAATAAAAATAACGGTAGATCGGGAACATAAAAATAAATTGATTTTAAGGTTGCTATATGCCCCCCTTGGTGCCCTAATTAAGTGTGACTACTTTATATCGATTGAGAACCTTTTAAATGCCCTTAAGAAAAACATATTTGAAATTATAAAACTGAAGATGGGGAACATAAAAATAAATGGATTTTAAGGTTGCGATATGCCCCCCTTGGTGCCCTTATTAAGTGTGACTACAATATATCGATTGAAAACCTTTTAATTGCCCGTAAGAACAACATATTTAAAAATAAAAAAAACTGTAGATAGGGAACATAAAAATAAATTGATTTTAAGGTTGCTATATGCCCCCCTTGGTGCCCTTATTAAGTGTGACTACTTTAGATCCATTGAAAACCTTTTAATTGCCTGTAAGAAAAACATATTTAATTTAAAAAAAACTGTAGATTAGGAACATAAAAATAAATGGATTTTAAGGTTGCGATATGCCCCCCTTGGTGCCCTTATTAAGTGTGACTACTTTATACCGATTAAAAAACGTTTAATTGCCCGTAAGAACAACATATTTAAAAATAAAAATAACTGTAGATCGGGAACATAGAAATAAATGGATTTTAAGTTTGCTATATGCCCCCCTTGGTGCCCTAATTAAGTGTGACTACTTTATAACGATTGAAAACCTTTTAATTGCCCGTAAGAAACACATATTTAAAAATAAAAATAACTGTAGAGAGGGAACATAAAAATAAATGGATTTAAATTTTGCGATATGCCCCACTTGGTGCCCTAATTAAGCGTGACTACTTTATATCGATTGAAAATCTTTTAAATGCCCGTAAGAACAACATATTTGAAAATAAAAATAACGGTAGATCGGGAACATAAAAATAAATTGATTTTAAGGTTGCTATATGCCCCCCTTGGTGCCCTAATTAAGCGTGACTACTTTATATCGATTGAAAACCTTTTAAATGCCCGTAAGAACAACATATTTGAAAATAAAAATAACTGTAGAGAGGGAACAGAAAAATAAATGGATTTTAGGTTAGCGATATGCCTCCCTAGGTGCCCTAATTAAGCGTGACTACTTTACATCGATTGAAAACCTTTTAAATGCCCGTAAGAACAACATATTTGAAAATAATAATAACTGTAGAGAGGGAACAGAAAAATAAATGGATTTTAGGTTAGCGATATGCCCCCCTTGGTGCCCTAATTAAGTGTGACTACTTTATATCAATTGAGAACCTTTTAAATGCCTGTAAGAAAAACATATTTGAAAATAAAAATAACAGTAGATCGGGAACATAAAAATAAATTGATTTTAAGGTTGCAATATGCCCCCCTTGGTGCCCTAATTATGTGTGACTACTTTATATCGATTGAAAACCTTTTAATTGCCCGTAAGAACAACATATTTAAAAATAAAAATAACTGTAGATCGGGAACATAAAAATAAATTGATTTTAAGGTTGCTATATGCCCCCCTTGGTGCCCTAATTAAGTGTGACTACTTTATATCGATTAAGAACCTTGTAAATGCCTGTAAGAAAAACATATTTGAAAATAAAAATAACAGTAGATCGGGAACATAAAAATAAATTGATTTTAAGGTTGCGATATGCCCCCCTTGGTGCCCTTATTAAGTGTGACTACATTATATCGATTGAAAACCTTTTAATTGCCTGTAAGAACAACATATTTGAAAATTAAAAAAACTGTAGATCGGGAACATCAAAATAAATGGATTTTAATGTTGCAATATGCCCCCCTTGGTGCCCTAATTAAGTGTGACTACTTTATATCGATTGAAAACCTTTAAAGTGCCAGTAAGAACAACATATTTAAAAATAAAAAAAACTGTAGATCGGGAACATAAAAAAAAATGGATTTTAAGGATGCGATGTGCCCCCCTTGGTGCCCTTATTAAGTGTTACTACTTTAGATCCATTGAAAACCTTTTAATTGCCTGTAAGAAAAACATATTTAATTTAAAAAAAACTGTAGATCGGGAACATAAAAATAAATGGATTTTAAGGTTGCGATATGCCCCCCTTGGTGCCCTTATTAAGTGTGAGTACTTAATACCGATTAAAAAACGTTTAATTGCCCGTAAGAACAACATATTTAAAAATAAAAATAACTGTAGATCAGGAACATAAATATAAATGGATTTTAAGGTTGCTATATGCCCCCCTTGGATGCCCTAAATAAGTGTGACTACTTTATATCGATTGAAAGCCTTTTAAATGCCCGTAAGAACAACAGATTTGAAAATAAAAAAAACTGTAGATCGGGAACATAAAAAGAAATGGATTTTAAGGATGCGATGTGCCCCCCTTGGTGCCCTTATTAAGCGTGACTACTTTAGATCCATTAAAAACCTTTTAATTGCCTGTAAGAAAAACATATTTAATTTAAAAAAAACTGTAGATTGGGAACATAAAAATAAATGGATTTTAAGGTTGCGATATGCCCCCCTTGGTGCCCTAATTAAGTGTGACTACTTTCTATTGATTGAGAACTTTTAAATGCCCGTAAGAAAAACATATTTGAAAATAAAAATATCTGTAGAGAGGGAACATAAAAATAAATGGATTTTAAGTTAGCGATATGCCCCCCTTGGTGCCCTAATTAAGTGTGACTACTTTATATTGATTGAAAACCTTTTAATTGCTCGTAGGAACAACATATTTGAAAATAAAAAAAACTGTAGATCGGGAACATAAAAATAAATTGATTTTAAAGTTGCTATATGCCCCCCTTGGATGCCCTAATTAAGTGTGACTACTTTACATCGATTGAAAGCCTTTTAAATGCCCGTAAGAACAACATATTTGAAAATAAAAAAAACTGTAGATCGAGAACATAAATATAAATGGATTTTAAGGATGCGATGTGCCCCCCTTGGTGCCCTTATTAAGTGTGACTACTTTAGATCCATTGAAAACCTTTTAATTGCCTGTAAGAAAAACATATTTAATTTAAAAAAAACTGTAGATTAGGAACATAAAAATAAATGGATTTTAAGGTTGCGATACGCCCCCCTTGGTGCCCTTATTAAGTGTGACTACTTTATACCGATTAAAAAACGTTTAATTGCCCGTAAGAACAACATATTTAAAAATAAAAATAACTGTAGATCAGGAACATAAATATAAATGGATTTTAAGGTTGCTATATGCCCCCCTTGGATGCCCTAAATAAGTGTGACTACTTTATATCGATTGAAAGCCTTTTAAATGCCCGTAAGAACAACATATTTAAAAAAAAACTGTAGATCGGGAACATAAAAATAAATGGATTTTAAGGATGCGATGTGCCCCCCTTGGTGCCCTTATTAAGTGTGACTACTTTATACCGATTAAAAAACTTTTAATTGCCCGTAAGAACAACATATTTAAAAATAAAAATAACTGTAGAGAGGGAACATAAAAATAAATGGATTTTAAGTAAGCGATATGCCCCCCTTGGATGCCCTAATTAAGAGTGACTACTTTATATCGATTGAAAGCCTTTTAAATGCCCGTAAGACCAACATATTTGAAAATAAAAAAAACTGTAGATCGGGAACGTAAAAATAAATGGATTTTAAGGATGCGATGTGCCCCCCTTGGTGCCCTTATTAAGTGTGACTACTTTAGATCCATTGAAAACCTTTTAATTGCCTGTAAGAACAACATATTTGAAAATAAAAATAACTGTAGATCGGGAACATAAAAATAAATGAATTTTAAGGTTGCGAGATGCCCCCCTTGGTGCCCTTATTAAGTGTGACTACTTTCTATTGATTGAGAACTTTTAAATGCCCGTAAGAAAAACATATTTGAAAATAAAAATATCTGTAGAGAGGGAACATAAAAATAAATGGATTTTAAGTTAGCGATATGCCCCCCTTGGTGCCCCAATTAAGTGTGACTACTTTATATCGATTAAAAACCTTTTAATTGCCCGTAAGAACAACATATTTGAAAATAAAAAGAAATGTAGATCGGGAACATAAAAATAAATTGATTTTAAGGTTGCTACATGCCCCCCTTGGTGCCCTAATTAAGTGTGACTACTTTATATCGATTGAGAACCTTTTAAATGCCCTTAAGAAAAACATATTTAAAAATAAAAAAACTGAAGATGGGGAACATAAAAATAAATGGATTTTAAGGTTGCGATATGCCCCCCTTGGTGCCCTTATTAAGTGTGACTACAATATATCGATTGAAAACCTTTTAATTGCCCGTAAGAACAACATATTTAAAAATAAAAAAAACTGTAGATAGGGAACATAAAAATAAATTGATTTTAAGGTTGCTATATGCCCCCCTTGGTGCCCTTATTAAGTGTGACTACTTTAGATCCATTGAAAACCTTTTAATTGCCTGTAAGAAAAACATATTTAATTTAAAAAAAACTGTAGATGAGGAACATAAAAATAAATGGATTTTAAGGTTGCGATATGCCCCCCTTGGTGCCCTTATTAAGTGTGACTACTTTATACCGATTAAAAAACGTTTAATTGCCCGTAAGAACAACATATTTAAAAATAAAAATAACTGTAGATCGGGAACATAGAAATAAATGGATTTTAAGTTTGCTATATGCCCCCCTTGGTGCCCTAATTAAGTGTGACTACTTTATAACGATTGAAAACCTTTTAATTGCCCGTAAGAAACACATATTTAAAAATAAAAATAACTGTAGAGAGGGAACATAAAAATAAATGGATTTTAAGGTTGCTATATGCCCCCCTTGGTGCCCTAATTAATTGTGACTACTTTATATCGATTGAAAACCTTTTAATTGCCCGTAAGAACAACATATTTGAAAATAAAAATAACGGTAGATCGGGAACATAAAAATAAATTGATTTTAAGGTTGCTATATGCCCCCCTTGGTGCCCTAATAAGGCGTGACTACTTTATATCGATTAAAAACCTTTTAAATGCCCGTAAGAACAACATATTTGAAAATAAAAATAACTGTAGATCGAGAACATAAAAATAAATGGATTTTTAGTTAGCGATATGCCCCCCTTGGTGCCCTAATTAAGTGTGACTACTTTATATCGATTAAAAACCTTTTAATTGCCCGTAAAAACAACATATTTGAAAATAAAAAAAACTGTAGATGGGGAACATAATAATAAATTGATTTTAAGGTTGCTATATGCCCACCTTGGTGCCCTTATTAAGTGTGACTACTTTATATCGATTGAAAACCTTTTAAATGACCGTAAGAACAACATATTTGAAAATAAAAATATCTGTAGATCGAGAACATAAAAATAAATGGATTTTTAGTTAGCGATATGCCCCCCTTGGTGCCCTTATTAAGTGTGACTACTTTATCCCGATTAAAAAACTTTTAATTGCCCGTAAGAACAACATATTTAAAAATAAAAATAACTGTAAATCGGGAACATAAAAATAAATGGATTTTAAGGATGCGATGTGCATCCCTTGGTGCCCTTATTAAGTGTGACTACTTTAGATCCATTGAAAACATTTTAATTGGTTGTAAGAACAACATATTTAAAAATAAAAAAAACTGTAGATCGGGAACATAAAAATAAATTGTTTTTAATGTTGCTATATGCCCCCCTTGGTGCCATAATTAATTGTGACTACTTTATATCGATTGAAAACCTTTTAATTGCCCGTAAGAACAACATATTTGAAAATAAAAATAACGGTAGATCGGGAACATAAAAATAAATTGATTTTAATGTTGCTATATGCCCCCCTTGGTGCCCTAATTAAGCGTGACTACTTTATATCGATTTAAAACCTTTTAAATGCCCGTAAGAACAACATATTTGAAAATAAAAATAACTGTAGAGAGGGAACAGAAAAATAAATGGATTTTAGGTTAGCGATATGCCCTCCTTGGTGCCCTAATTAAGTGTGACTACTTTATATCGATTGAAAACTTTTTAATTGCCCGTAAGAACAACATATTAGACAATAAAAATAACGGTAGATCGGGAACATAAAAATAAATTGATTTTAAGGTTGCTATATGCCCCCCTTGGTGCCCTAATTAAGTGTGACTACTTTATATCGATTGAGAACCTTTTAAATGCCCTTAAGAAAAACATATTTGAAATTAAAAAACTGAAGATGGGGAACATAAAAATAAATGGATTTTAAGGTTGCGATATGCCCCCCTTGGTGAACTTATTAAGTGTGACTACAATATATCGATTAAAAACCTTTTAATTGCCCGTAAGAACAACATATTTAAAAATAAAAAAAACTGTAGATAGGGAACATAAAAATAAATTGATTTTAAGGTTGCTATATGCCCCCCTTGGTGCCCTTATTAAGTGTGACTACTTTAGATCCATTGAAAACCTTTTAATTGCCTGTAAGAAAAACATATTTAATTTAAAAAAAACTGTAGATTAGGAACATAAAAATAAATGGATTTTAAGGTTGCGATATGCCCCCCTTGGTGCCCTTATTAAGTGTGACTACTTTATACCGATTAAAAAACGTTTAATTGCCCGTAAGAACAACATATTTAAAAATAAAAATAACTGTAGATCGGGAACATAGAAATAAATGGATTTTAAGTTTGCTATATGCCCCCCTTGGTGCCCTAATTAAGTGTGACTACTTTATAACGATTGAAAACCTTTTAATTGCCCGTAAGAAACACATATTTAAAAATAAAAATAACTGTAGAGAGGGAACATAAAAATAAATGGATTTTAAGTTTGCGATATGCCCCACTTGGTGCCCTAATTAAGCGTGACTACTTTATATCGATTGAAAACCTTTTAAATGCCCGTAAGAACAACATATTTAAAAATAAAAATAACTGTAGAGAGGGAACATAAAAATAAATGGATTTTAAGTTAGCGATATGCCCCCCTAGGTGCCCTAATTAGGCGTGACTACTTTATATCGATTGAAAATCTTTTAAATGCCCGTAAGAACAACATATTTGAAAATAAAAATAACGGTAGATCGGGAACATAAAAATAAATTGATTTTAAAGTTGCTATATGCCCCCCTTGGTGCCCTAATTAAGCGTGACTACTTTATATCGATTGAAAACCTTTTAAATGCCCGTAAGAACAACATATTTGAAAATAAAAATAACTGTAGAGAGGGAACAGAAAAATAAATGGATTTTAGGTTAGCGATATGCCCCCCTAGGTGCCCTAATTAAGCGTGACTACTTTATATCGATTGAAAACCTTTTAAATGCCCGTAAGAACAACATATTTGAAAATAATAATAACTGTAGAAAGGAAACAGAAAAATAAATGGATTTTAGGTTAGCGATATGCCCCCCTTGGTGCCCTAATTAAGTGTGACTACTTTATATCAATTGAGAACCTTTTAAATGCCTGTAAGAAAAACATATTTGAAAATAAAAATAACAGTAGATCGGGAACATAAAAATAAATTGATTTTAAGGTTGCGATATGCCCCCCTTGGTGCCCTTATTAAGTGTGACTACATTATATCGATTGAAAACCTTTTAATTGCCTGTAAGAACAACATATTTGAAAATTAAAAAAACTGTAGATCAGGAACATCAAAATAAATGGATTTTAATGTTGCAATATGCCCCCCTTGGTGCCCTAATTAAGTGTGACTACTTTATATCGATTGAAAACCTTTAAAGTGCCCGTAAGAACAACATATTTGAAAATAAAAAAAACTGTAGATCGGGAACATAAAAAAAAATGGATTTTAAGGATGCGATGTGCCCCCCTTGGTGCCCTTATTAAGTGTTACTACTTTAGATCCATTGAAAACCTTTTAATTGCCTGTAAGAAAAACATATTTAATTTAAAAAAAACTGTAGATCGGGAACATAAAAATAAATGGATTTTAAGGTTGCGATATGCCCCCCTTGGTGCCCTTATTAAGTGTGAGTACTTTATACCGATTAAAAAACGTTTAATTGCCCGTAAGAACAACATATTTAAAAATAAAAAAAACTGTAGATCAGGAACATAAATATAAATGGATTTTAAGGTTGCTATATGCCCCCCTTGGATGCCCTAAATAAGTGTGACTACTTTATATCGATTGAAAGCCTTTTAAATGCCCGTAAGAACAACAGATTTGAAAATAAAAAAAACTGTAGATCGGGAACATAAAAATAAATGGATTTTAAGGATGCGATGTGCCCCCCTTGGTGCCCTTATTAAGTGTGACTACTTTAGATCCATTGAAAACCTTTTAATTGCTCGTAGGAACAACATATTTGAAAATAAAAAAAACTGTAGATCGGGAACATAAAAATAAATTGATTTTAAAGTTGCTATATGCCCCCCTTGGATGCCCTAATTAAGTGTGACTACTTTACATCGATTGAAAGCCTTTTAAATGCCCGTAAGAACAACATATTTGAAAATAAAAAAAACTGTAGATCGAGAACATAAATATAAATGGATTTTAAGGATGCGATGTGCCCCCCTTGGTGCCCTTATTAAGTGTGACTACTTTAGATCCATTGAAAACCTTTTAATTGCCTGTAAGAAAAACATATTTAATTTAAAAAAAACTGTAGATTAGGAACATAAAAATAAATGGATTTTAAGGTTGCGATACGCCCCCCTTGGTGCCCTTATTAAGTGTGACTACTTTATACCGATTAAAAAACGTTTAATTGCCCGTAAGAACAACATATTTAAAAATAAAAATAACTGTAGATCAGGAACATAAATATAAATGGATTTTAAGGTTGCTATATGCCCCCCTTGGATGCCCTAAATAAGTGTGACTACTTTATATCGATTGAAAGCCTTTTAAATGCCCGTAAGAACAACATATTTAAAAAAAAACTGTAGATCGGGAACATAAAAATAAATGGATTTTAAGGATGCGATGTGCCCCCCTTGGTGCCCTTATTAAGTGTGACTACTTTATACCGATTAAAAAACTTTTAATTGCCCGTAAGAACAACATATTTAAAAATAAAAATAACTGTAGAGAGGGAACATAAAAATAAATGGATTTTAAGTTAGCGATATGCCCCCCTTGGATGCCCTAATTAAGAGTGACTACTTTATATCGATTGAAAGCCTTTTAAATGCCCGTAAGACCAACATATTTGAAAATAAAAAAAACTGTAGATCGGGAACGTAAAAATAAATGGATTTTAAGGATGCGATGTGCCCCCCTTGGTGCCCTTATTAAGTGTGACTACTTTAGATCCATTGAAAACCTTTTAATTGCCTGTAAGAACAACATATTTGAAATTAAAAATAACTGTAGATCGGGAACATAAAAATAAATGAATTTTAAGGTTGCGAGATGCCCCCCTTGGTGCCCTAATTAAGTGTGACTACTTTCTATTGATTGAGAACTTTTAAATGCCCGTAAGAAAAACATATTTGAAAATAAAAATATCTGTAGAGAGGGAACATAAAAATAAATGGATTTTAAGTTAGCGATATGCCCCCCTTGGTGCCCCAATTAAGTGAGACTACTTTATATCGATTAAAAACCTTTTAATTGCCCGTAAGAACAACATATTTGAAAATAAAAAGAAATGTAGATCGGGAACATAAAAATAAATTGATTTTAAGGTTGCTATATGCCCCCTTGGTGCCCTAATTAAGTGTGACTACTTTATATCGATTGAAAACCTTTTAATTGCCCGTAAGAACAACATATTTGAAAATAAAAATAACTGTAGATCGGGAACATAAATATAAATGGATTTTAAGGTTGCTATATGCCCCCCTTGGATGCCCTAATTAAGTGTGACTACTTTATATCGATTGAAAGCCTTTTAAATGCCCGTAAGAACAACATATTTGAAAATAAAATAAACTGTAGATCGGGAACATAAAAATAAATGGATTTTAAGGATGCGATGTGCCCCCCTTGGTGCCCTTATTGAGTGTGACTACTTTAGATCCATTGAAAACTGTTTAATTGCCTGTAAGAAAAACATATTTGATTTAAAAAAAACTGTAGATCGGGAACATAAAAATAAATGGATTTTAAGGTTGCTATATGCCCCCCTTGGTGCCCTAATTAATTGTGACTACTTTATATCGATTGAAAACCTTTTAATTGCCCGTAAGAACAACATATTTGAAAATAAAAATAACGGTAGATCGGGAACATAAAAATAAATTGATTTTAAGGTTGCTATATGCCCCCCTTGGTGCCCTAATAATGCGTGACTACTTTATATCGATTAAAAACCTTTTAAATGCCCGTAAGAACAACATATTTGAAAATAAAAATAACTGTAGATCGAGAACATAAAAATAAATGGATTTTTAATTAGCGATATGCCCCCCTTGGTGCCCTAATTAAGTGTGACTACTTTATATCGATTAAAAACCTTTTAATTGCCCGTAAAAACAACATATTTGAAAATAAAAAAAACTGTAGATGGGGAACATAAAAATAAATTGATTTTAAGGTTGCTATATGCCCACCTTGGTGCCCTTATTAAGTGTGACTACTTTAGATCCATTGAAAACCTTTTAATTGCCTGTAAGAACAACATATTTGAAAATAAAAATAACGGTAGATCGGGAACATAAAAATAAATTGATTTTAAGGTTGCTATATGCCCCCCTTGGTGTCCTAATTAAGCGTGACTACTTTATATCGATTGAGAACCTTTTAAATGCCCTTAAGAAAAACATATTTGAAATTAAAAAACTGAAGATGGGGAACATAAAAATAAATGGATTTTAAGGTTGCGATATGCCCCCCTTGGTGAACTTATTAAGTGTGACTACAATATATCGATTAAAAACCTTTTAATTGCCCGTAAGAACAACATATTTAAAAATAAAAAAAACTGTAGATAGGGAACATAAAAATAAATTGATTTTAAGGTTGCTATATGCCCCCCTTGGTGCCCTTATTAAGTGTGACTACTTTAGATCCATTGAAAACCTTTTAATTGCCTGTAAGAAAAACATATTTAATTTAAAAAAAACTGTAGATTAGGAACATAAAAATAAATGGATTTTAAGGTTGCGATATGCCCCCCTTGGTGCCCTTATTAAGTGTGACTACTTTATACCGATTAAAAAACGTTTAATTGCCCGTAAGAACAACATATTTAAAAATAAAAATAACTGTAGATCGGGAACATAGAAATAAATGGATTTTAAGTTTGCTATATGCCCCCCTTGGTGCCCTAATTAAGTGTGACTACTTTATAACGATTGAAAACCTTTTAATTGCCCGTAAGAAACACATATTTAAAAATAAAAATAACTGTAGAGAGGGAACATAAAAATAAATGGATTTTAAGTTTGCGATATGCCCCACTTGGTGCCCTAATTAAGCGTGACTACTTTATATCGATTGAAAACCTTTTAAATGCCCGTAAGAACAACATATTTAAAAATAAAAATAACTGTAGAGAGGGAACATAAAAATAAATGGATTTTAAGTTAGCGATATGCCCCCCTAGGTGCCCTAATTAGGCGTGACTACTTTATATCGATTGAAAATCTTTTAAATGCCCGTAAGAACAACATATTTGAAAATAAAAATAACGGTAGATCGGGAACATAAAAATAAATTGATTTTAAAGTTGCTATATGCCCCCCTTGGTGCCCTAATTAAGCGTGACTACTTTATATCGATTGAAAACCTTTTAAATGCCCGTAAGAACAACATATTTGAAAATAAAAATAACTGTAGAGAGGGAACAGAAAAATAAATGGATTTTAGGTTAGCGATATGCCCCCCTAGGTGCCCTAATTAAGCGTGACTACTTTATATCGATTGAAAACCTTTTAAATGCCCGTAAGAACAACATATTTGAAAATAATAATAACTGTAGAAAGGAAACAGAAAAATAAATGGATTTTAGGTTAGCGATATGCCCCCCTTGGTGCCCTAATTAAGTGTGACTACTTTATATCAATTGAGAACCTTTTAAATGCCTGTAAGAAAAACATATTTGAAAATAAAAATAACAGTAGATCGGGAACATAAAAATAAATTGATTTTAAGGTTGCGATATGCCCCCCTTGGTGCCCTTATTAAGTGTGACTACATTATATCGATTGAAAACCTTTTAATTGCCTGTAAGAACAACATATTTGAAAATTAAAAAAACTGTAGATCAGGAACATCAAAATAAATGGATTTTAATGTTGCAATATGCCCCCCTTGGTGCCCTAATTAAGTGTGACTACTTTATATCGATTGAAAACCTTTAAAGTGCCCGTAAGAACAACATATTTGAAAATAAAAAAAACTGTAGATCGGGAACATAAAAAAAAATGGATTTTAAGGATGCGATGTGCCCCCCTTGGTGCCCTTATTAAGTGTTACTACTTTAGATCCATTGAAAACCTTTTAATTGCCTGTAAGAAAAACATATTTAATTTAAAAAAAACTGTAGATCGGGAACATAAAAATAAATGGATTTTAAGGTTGCGATATGCCCCCCTTGGTGCCCTTATTAAGTGTGAGTACTTTATACCGATTAAAAAACGTTTAATTGCCCGTAAGAACAACATATTTAAAAATAAAAAAAACTGTAGATCAGGAACATAAATATAAATGGATTTTAAGGTTGCTATATGCCCCCCTTGGATGCCCTAAATAAGTGTGACTACTTTATATCGATTGAAAGCCTTTTAAATGCCCGTAAGAACAACAGATTTGAAAATAAAAAAAACTGTAGATCGGGAACATAAAAATAAATGGATTTTAAGGATGCGATGTGCCCCCCTTGGTGCCCTTATTAAGTGTGACTACTTTAGATCCATTGAAAACCTTTTAATTGCTCGTAGGAACAACATATTTGAAAATAAAAAAAACTGTAGATCGGGAACATAAAAATAAATTGATTTTAAAGTTGCTATATGCCCCCCTTGGATGCCCTAATTAAGTGTGACTACTTTACATCGATTGAAAGCCTTTTAAATGCCCGTAAGAACAACATATTTGAAAATAAAAAAAACTGTAGATCGAGAACATAAATATAAATGGATTTTAAGGATGCGATGTGCCCCCCTTGGTGCCCTTATTAAGTGTGACTACTTTAGATCCATTGAAAACCTTTTAATTGCCTGTAAGAAAAACATATTTAATTTAAAAAAAACTGTAGATTAGGAACATAAAAATAAATGGATTTTAAGGTTGCGATACGCCCCCCTTGGTGCCCTTATTAAGTGTGACTACTTTATACCGATTAAAAAACGTTTAATTGCCCGTAAGAACAACATATTTAAAAATAAAAATAACTGTAGATCAGGAACATAAATATAAATGGATTTTAAGGTTGCTATATGCCCCCCTTGGATGCCCTAAATAAGTGTGACTACTTTATATCGATTGAAAGCCTTTTAAATGCCCGTAAGAACAACATATTTAAAAAAAAACTGTAGATCGGGAACATAAAAATAAATGGATTTTAAGGATGCGATGTGCCCCCCTTGGTGCCCTTATTAAGTGTGACTACTTTATACCGATTAAAAAACTTTTAATTGCCCGTAAGAACAACATATTTAAAAATAAAAATAACTGTAGAGAGGGAACATAAAAATAAATGGATTTTAAGTTAGCGATATGCCCCCCTTGGATGCCCTAATTAAGAGTGACTACTTTATATCGATTGAAAGCCTTTTAAATGCCCGTAAGACCAACATATTTGAAAATAAAAAAAACTGTAGATCGGGAACGTAAAAATAAATGGATTTTAAGGATGCGATGTGCCCCCCTTGGTGCCCTTATTAAGTGTGACTACTTTAGATCCATTGAAAACCTTTTAATTGCCTGTAAGAACAACATATTTGAAAATAAAAATAACTGTAGATCGGGAACATAAAAATAAATGAATTTTAAGGTTGCGAGATGCCCCCCTTGGTGCCCTAATTAAGTGTGACTACTTTCTATTGATTGAGAACTTTTAAATGCCCGTAAGAAAAACATATTTGAAAATAAAAATATCTGTAGAGAGGGAACATAAAAATAAATGGATTTTAAGTTAGCGATATGCCCCCCTTGGTGCCCCAATTAAGTGAGACTACTTTATATCGATTAAAAACCTTTTAATTGCCCGTAAGAACAACATATTTGAAAATAAAAAGAAATGTAGATCGGGAACATAAAAATAAATTGATTTTAAGGTTGCTATATGCCCCCTTGGTGCCCTAATTAAGTGTGACTACTTTATATCGATTGAAAACCTTTTAATTGCCCGTAAGAACAACATATTTGAAAATAAAAATAACTGTAGATCGGGAACATAAATATAAATGGATTTTAAGGTTGCTATATGCCCCCCTTGGATGCCCTAATTAAGTGTGACTACTTTATATCGATTGAAAGCCTTTTAAATGCCCGTAAGAACAACATATTTGAAAATAAAATAAACTGTAGATCGGGAACATAAAAATAAATGGATTTTAAGGATGCGATGTGCCCCCCTTGGTGCCCTTATTGAGTGTGACTACTTTAGATCCATTGAAAACTGTTTAATTGCCTGTAAGAAAAACATATTTGATTTAAAAAAAACTGTAGATCGGGAACATAAAAATAAATGGATTTTAAGGTTGCTATATGCCCCCCTTGGTGCCCTAATTAATTGTGACTACTTTATATCGATTGAAAACCTTTTAATTGCCCGTAAGAACAACATATTTGAAAATAAAAATAACGGTAGATCGGGAACATAAAAATAAATTGATTTTAAGGTTGCTATATGCCCCCCTTGGTGCCCTAATAATGCGTGACTACTTTATATCGATTAAAAACCTTTTAAATGCCCGTAAGAACAACATATTTGAAAATAAAAATAACTGTAGATCGAGAACATAAAAATAAATGGATTTTTAATTAGCGATATGCCCCCCTTGGTGCCCTAATTAAGTGTGACTACTTTATATCGATTAAAAACCTTTTAATTGCCCGTAAAAACAACATATTTGAAAATAAAAAAAACTGTAGATGGGGAACATAAAAATAAATTGATTTTAAGGTTGCTATATGCCCACCTTGGTGCCCTTATTAAGTGTGACTACTTTAGATCCATTGAAAACCTTTTAATTGCCTGTAAGAACAACATATTTGAAAATAAAAATAACGGTAGATCGGGAACATAAAAATAAATTGATTTTAAGGTTGCTATATGCCCCCCTTGGTGTCCTAATTAAGCGTGACTACTTTATATCGATTGAAAACCTTTTAAATGACCGTAAGAACAACATATTTGAAAATAAAAATATCTGTAGATCGAGAAGATAAAAATAAATGGATTTTTAGTTAGCGATATGCCCCCCTTGGTGCCCTTATTAAGTGTGACTACTTTATCCCGATTAAAAAACTTTTAATTGCCCGTAAGAACAACATATTTAAAAATAAAAATAACTGTAAATCGGGAACATAAAAATAAATGGATTTTAAGGATGCGATGTGCCCCTCTTGGTGCCCTTATTAAGTGTGACTACTTTAGATCCATTGAAAACATTTTAATTGGTTGTAAGAACAACATATTTAAAAATAAAAAAAACTGTAGATCGGGAACATAAAAATAAATTGTTTTTAAGGTTGCTATATGCCCCCCTTAGTGCCCTAATTAAGCGTGACTACTTTATATCGATTGAAAACCTTTTAAATGCCCGTAAAAACAACATATTTGAAAATAAAAATAACGGTAGATCAGGAACATAAAAATAAATTGATTTTAAGGTTGCTATATGCCCCCCTTGGTGCCCTAATTAAGCGTGACTACTTTATATCGATTTAAAACCTTTTAAATGCCCGTAAGAACAACATATTTGAAAATAAAAATAACTGTAGATCGAGAACATAAAAATAAATTGATTTTAAGGTTGCTATATGCCCCCCTTGGTGCCCTAATTAATCGTGACTACTTTATATCGATTGAAAACTTTTTAATTGCCCGTAAGAACAACATATTAGACAATAAAAATAACGGTAGATCGAGAACATAAAAATAAATTAATTTTAAGGTTGCTATATGCCCCCCTTGGTGCCCTAATTAAGTGTGACTACTTTATATCGATTGAGAACCTTTTAAATGCCCTTAAGAAAAACATATTTGAAAATAAAAAAACTGAAGATGGGGAACATAAAAATAAATGGATTTTAAGGTTGCGATATGCCCCCCTTGGTGCCCTTATTAAGTGTGACTACAATATATCGATTGAAAACCTTTTAATTGCCCGTAAGAACAACATATTTAAAAATAAAAAAAACTGTAGATAGGGAACATAAAAATAAATTGATTTTAAGGTTGCTATATGCCCCCCTTGGTGCCCTTATTAAGTGTGACTACTTTAGATCCATTGAAAACCTTTTAATTGCCTGTAAGAAAAACACATTTGAAAATAAAAATAACTGTAGATCAGGAACATAAATATAAATGGATTTTAAGGTTGCTATATGCCCCCCTTGGTGCCCTAATTAAGTGTGACTACTTTATATCGATTGAAAATCTTTTAAATGCCTGTAAGAAAAACATATTCGAAAATAAAAAAAAACTGTAGATCGGGAACATAGAAATAAATGGATTTTAAGTTTGCTATATGCCCCCCTTGGTGCCCCAATTAAGTGTGACTAATTTATAACGATTGAAAACCTTTTAATTGCCCGTAAGAAACACATATTTAAAAATAAAAATAACTGTAGAGAGGGAACATAAAAATAAATTGATTTTAAGGTTGCTATATGCCCCCCTTGGTGCCCTTATTAAGTGTGACTACTTTAGATCCATTGAAAACCTTTTAATTGCCTGTAAGAAAAACATATTTGAAAATAAAAATAACTGTAGATCAGGAACATAAAAATAAATGGATTTTAAGATTGCTATATGCCCCCCTTGGTGCCCTAATTAAGCGTGACTACTTTATATCGATTGAAAACTTTTTAATTGCCCGTAAGAACAACATATTAGACAATAAAAATAACGGTAGATCGAGAACATAAAAATAAATTAATTTTAAGGTTGCTATATGCCCCCCTTGGTGCCCTAATTAAGTGTGACTACTTTATATCGATTGAGAACCTTTTAAATGCCCTTAAGAAAAACATATTTGAAAATAAAAAAACTGAAGATGGGGAACATAAAAATAAATGGATTTTAAGGTTGCGATATGCCCCCCTTGGTGCCCTTATTAAGTGTGACTACAATATATCTATTGAAAACCTTTTAATTGCCCGTAAGAACAACATATTTAAAAATAAAAAAAACTGTAGATAGGGAACATAAAAATAAATTGATTTTAAGGTTGCTATATGCCCCCCTTGGTGCCCTTATTAAGTGTGACTACTTTAGATCCATTGAAAACCTTTTAAATGCCTGTAAGAAAAACATATTCGAAAATAAAAAAAAACTGTAGATCGGGAACATAGAAATAAATGGATTTTAAGTTTGCTATATGCCCCCCTTGGTGCCCCAATTAAGTGTGACTAATTTATAACGATTGAAAACCTTTTAATTGCCCGTAAGAAACACATATTTAAAAATAAAAATAACTGTAGAGAGGGAACATAAAAATAAATTGATTTTAAGGTTGCTATATGCCCCCCTTGGTGCCCTTATTAAGTGTGACTACTTTAGATCCATTGAAAACCTTTTAATTGCCTGTAAGAAAAACATATTTGAAAATAAAAATAACTGTAGATCAGGAACATAAAAATAAATGGATTTTAAGATTGCTATATGCCCCCCTTGGTGCCCTAATTAAGTGTGACTACTTTATATCGATTAAAAATCTTTTAAATGCCTGTAAGAAAAACATATTCGAAAATAAAAAAAAACTGTAGATCGGGAACATAGAAATAAATGGATTTTAAGTTTGCTATATGCCCCCCTTGGTGCCCCAATTAAGTGTGACTAATTTATAACGATTGAAAACCTTTTAATTGCCCGTAAGAAACACATATTTAAAAATAAAAATAACTGTAGAGAGGGAACATAAAAATAAATGGATTTTAAGTTTGCGATATGCCCCACTTGGTGCCCTAATTAAGCGTGACTACTTTATATCGATTGAAAACCTTTTAAATGCCCGTAAGAACAACATATTTAAAAATAAAAATAACTGTAGAGAGGGAACATAAAAATAAATGGATTTTAAGTTAGCGATATGCCCCCCTAGGTGCCCTAATTAGGCGTGACTACTTTATATCGATTGAAAATCTTTTAAATGCCCGTAAGAACAACATATTTGAAAATAAAAATAACGGTAGATCGGGAACATAAAAATAAATTGATTTTAAGGTTGCTATATGCCCCCCTTGGTGCCCTAATTAAGCGTGACTACTTTATATCGAATGAAAACCTTTTAAATGCCCGTAAGAACAACATATTTGAAAATAAAAATAACTGTAGAGAGGGAACAGAAAAATAAATGGATTTTAGGTTAGCGATATGCCCCCCTAGGTGCCCTAATTAAGCGTGACTAGTTTATATCGATTAAAAACCTTTTAAATGCCCGTAAGAACAACATATTTGAAAATAATAATAACTGTAGAGAGGGAACAGAAAAATAAATGGATTTTAGGTTAGCGATATGCCCCCCTTGGTGCCCTAATTAAGTGTGACTACTTTATATCAATTGAGAACCTTTTAAATGCCTGTAAGAAAAACATATTTGAAAATAAAAATAACAGTAGATCGGGAACATAAAAATAAATTGATTTTAAGGTTGCAATATGCCCCCCTTGGTGCCCTAATTATGTGTGACTACTTTATATCGATTGAAAACCTTTTAATTGCCCGTAAGAACAACATATTTAAAAATAAAAATAACTGTAGATCGGGAACATAAAAATAAATTGATTTTAAGGTTGCTATATGCCCCCCTTGGTGCCCTAATTAAGTGTGACTACTTTATATCGATTGAAAACCTTTAAAGTGCCCGTAAGAACAACATATTTGAAAATAAAAAAAACTGTAGATCGGGAACATAAAAAAAAATGGATTTTAAGGATGCGATGTGCCCCCCTTGGTGCCCTTATTAAGTGTTACTACTTTAGATCCATTGAAAACCTTTTAATTGCCTGTAAGAAAAACATATTTAATTTAAAAAAAACTGTAGATCGGGAACATAAAAATAAATGGATTTTAAGGTTGCGATATGCCCCCCTTGGTGCCCTTATTAAGTGTAACTACTTTATACCGATTAAAAAACGTTTAATTGCCCGTAAGAACAACATATTTAAAAATAAAAATAACTGTAGATCAGGAACATAAATATAAATGGATTTTAAGGTTGCTATATGCCCCCCTTGGATGCCCTAATTAAGTGTGACTACTTTATATCGATTGAAAGCCTTTTAAATGCCCGTAAGAACAACAGATTTGAAAATAAAAAAAACTGTAGATCGGGAACATAAAAATAAATGGATTTTAAGGATGCGATGTGCCCCCCTTGGTGCCCTTATTAAGTGTGACTACTTTAGATCCATTGAAAACCTTTTAATTGCCTGTAAGAAAAACATATTTAATTTAAAAAAAACTGTAGATTGGGAACATAAAAATAAATGGATTTTAAGGTTGCGATATGCCCCCCTTGGTGCCCTAATTAAGTGTGACTACTTTCTATTGATTGAGAACTTTTAAATGCCCGTAAGAAAAACATATTTGAAAATAAAAATATCTGTAGAGAGGGAACATAAAAATAAATGGATTTTAAGTTAGCGATATGCCCCCCTTGGTGCCCTAATTAAGTGTGACTACTTTATATTGATTGAAAACCTTTTAATTGCTCGTAGGAACAACATATTTGAAAATAAAAAAAACTGTAGATCGGGAACATAAAAATAAATTGATTTTAAAGTTGCTATATGCCCCCCTTGGATGCCCTAATTAAGTGTGACTACTTTACATCGATTGAAAGCCTTTTAAATGCCCGTAAGAACAACATATTTGAAAATAAAAAAAACTGTAGATCGAGATCATAAAAATAAATGGATTTTAAGGATGCGATGTGCCCCCCTTGGTGCCCTTATTAAGTGTGACTACTTTAGATCCATTGAAAACCTTTTAATTGCCTGTAAGAAAAACATATTTAATTTAAAAAAAACTGTAGATTAGGAACATAAAAATAAATGGATTTTAAGGTTGCGATATGCCCCCCTTGGTGCCCTTATTAAGTGTGACTACTTTATACCGATTAAAAAACGTTTAATTGCCCGTAAGAACAACATATTTAAAAATAAAAATAACTGTAGATCAGGAACATAAATATAAATGGATTTTAAGGTTGCTATATGCCCCCCTTGGATACCCTAAATAAGTGTGACTACTTTATATCGATTGAAAGCCTTTTAAATGCCCGTAAAAACAACATATTTAAAAAAAAACTGTAGATCGGGAACATAAAAATAAATGGATTTTAATGATGCGATGTGCCCCCCTTGGTGCCCTTATTAAGTGTGACTACTTTATACCGATTAAAAAACTTTTAATTGCCCGTAAGAACAACATATTTAAAAATAAAAATAACTGTAGAGAGGGAACATAAAAATAAATGGATTTTAAGGATGCGATGTGCCCCCCTTGGTGCCCTTATTAAGTGTGACTACTTTAGATCCATTGAAAACCTTTTAATTGCCTGTAAGAACAACATATTTGAAAATAAAAAAAACTGTAGATCGGGAACGTAAAAATAAATGGATTTTAAGGATGCGATGTGCCCCCCTTGGTGCCCTTATTAAGTGTGACTACTTTAGATCCATTGAAAACCTTTTAATTGCCTGTAAGAACAACATATTTAAAAATAAAAAAAACTGTAGATCGGGAACATAAAAATAAATTGTTTTTAAGGTTGCTATATGCCCCCCTTGGTGCCCTAATTAAGCGTGACTACTTTATATCGAATGAAAACCTTTTAAATGCCCGTAAAAACTACATATTTGAAAAGAAAAATAACTGTAGAGAGGGAACATAAAAATAAATGGATTTTTAGTTAGCGATATGCCCCCCTTGGTGCCCTAATTAAATGTGACTACTTTATATCGATTAAAAACCTTTTTATTGCCCGTAAGAACAACATATTTGAAAATAAAAAAAACTGTAGATGGGGAACATAAAAATAAATTGATTTTAAGGTTGCTATATGCCCCCCTTGGTGCCCTAATTAATTGTGACTACTTTATATCGATTGAAAACCTTTTAATTGCCCGTAAGAACAACATATTTGAAAATAAAAATAACGGTACATCGGGAACATAAAAATAAATTGATTTTAAGGTTGCTATATGCCCCCCTTGGTGTCCTAATTAAGCGTGACTACTTTATATCGATTGAAAACCTTTTAAATGCCCGTAAGAACAACATATTTGAAAATAAAAATAACTGTAGATCGAGAACATAAAAATAAATGGATTTTTAGTTAGCGATATGCCCCCCTTGGTGCCCTAATTAAGTGTGACTACTTTATATAGATTAAAAACCTTTTAATTGCCCGTAAGAACAACATATTTGAAAATAAAAACAACTGTAGATGGGGAACATAAAAATAAATTGATTTTAAGGTTGCTATATGCCCCCCTTGGTGCCCTTATTAAGTGTGACTACTTTAGATCCATTGAAAACCTTTTAATTGCCTGTAAGAACAACATATTTGAAAATAAAAATAACGGTAGATCGGGAACATAAAAATAAATTGATTTTAAGGTTGCTATATGCCCCCCTTGGTGTCCTAATTAAGCGTGACTACTTTATATCGATTGAAAACCTTTTAAATGCCCGTAAGAACAACATATTTGAAAATAAAAATAACTGTAGAGAGGGAACATAAAAATAAATGGATTTTTTGTTAGCGATATGCCCCCCTTGGTGCCCTAATTAAGTGTGACTACTTTATATCGATTAAAAACCTTTTAATTGCCCGTAAGAACAACATATTTGAAAATAAAAAAAACTGTAGATGGGGAACATAAAAATAAATTGATTTTAAGGTTGCTATATGCCCCCCTTGGTGCCCTTATTAAGTGTGACTACTTTAGATCCATTGAAAACCTTTTAATTGCCTGTAAGAACAACATATTTGAAAATAAAAATAACGGTAGATCGGGAACATAAAAATAAATTGATTTTAAGGTTGCTATATGCCCCCCTTGGTGTCCTAATTAAGCGTGACTACTTTATATCGATTGAAAACCTTTTAAATGCCCGTAAGAACAACATATTTGAAAATAAAAATAACTGTAGATCGAGAACATAAAAATAAATGGATTTTTAGTTAGCGATATGCCCCCCTTGGTGCCCTTATTAAGTGTGACTACTTTATCCCGATTAAAAAACTTTTAATTGCCCGTAAGAACAACATATTTAAAAATAAAAATAACTGTAAATCGGGAACATAAAAATAAATGGATTTTAAGGATGCGATGTGCCCCCCTTGGTGCCCTTATTAAGTGTGACTACTTTAGATCCATTGAAAACCTTTTAATTGCCTGTAAGAACAACATATTTAAAAATAAAAAAAACTGTAGATCGGGAACATAAAAATAAATTGTTTTTAAGGTTGCTATATGCCCCCCTTAGTGCCCTAATTAAGCGTGACTACTTTATATCGATTGAAAACCTTTTAAATGCCCGTAAAAACTACATATTTAAAAAGAAAAATAACTGTAGAGAGGGAACATAAAAATAAATGGACTTTTAGTTAGCGATATGCCCCCCTTGGTGCCCTAATTAAGTGTGACTACTTTATATCGATTAAAAACCTTTTAATTGCCCGTAAGAACAACATATTTGAAAATAAAAAAAACTGTAGATGGGGAACATAAAAATAAATTGATTTTAAGGTTGCTATATGCCCCCCTTGGTGCCCTTATTAAGTGTGACTACTTTAGATCCATTGAAAACCTTTTAATTGCCTGTAAGAACAACATATTTGAAAATAAAAATAACGGTAGATCGGGAACATAAAAATAAATTGATTTTAAGGTTGCTATATGCCCCCCTTGGTGTCCTAATTAAGCGTGACTACTTTATATCGATTGAAAACCTTTTAAATGCCCGTAAGAACAACATATTTGAAAATAAAAATAACTGTAGAGAGGGAACATAAAAATAAATGGATTTTTTGTTAGCGATATGCCCCCCTTGGTGCCCTAATTAAGTGTGACTACTTTATATCGATTAAAAACCTTTTAATTGCCCGTAAGAACAACATATTTGAAAATAAAAAAAACTGTAGATGGGGAACATAAAAATAAATTGATTTTAAGGTTGCTATATGCCCCCCTTGGTGCCCATATTAAGTGTGACTACTTTAGATCCATTGAAAACCTTTTACTTGCCTGTAAGAACAACATATTTGAAAATAAAAATAACGGTAGATCGGGAACATAAAAATAAATTGATTTTAAGGTTGCTATATGCCCCCCTTGGTGTCCTAATTAAGCGTGACTACTTTATATCGATTGAAAACCTTTTAAATGCCCGTAAGAACAACATATTTGAAAATAAAAATAACTGTAGATCGAGAACATAAAAATAAATGGATTTTTAGTTAGCGATATGCCCCCCTTGGTGCCCTTATTAAGTGTGACTACTTTATCCCGATTAAAAAACTTTTAATTGCCCGTAAGAACAACATATTTAAAAATAAAAATAACTGTAAATCGGGAACATAAAAATAAATGGATTTTAAGGATGCGATGTGCCCCCCTTGGTGCCCTTATTAAGTGTGACTACTTTAGATCCATTGAAAACCTTTTAATTGCCTGTAAGAACAACATATTTAAAAATAAAAAAAACTGTTGATCGGGAACCTAAAAATAAATTGTTTTTAAGGTTGCTATATGCCCCCCTTAGTGCCCTAATTAAGCGTGACTACTTTATATCGATTGAAAACCTTTTAAATGCCCGTAAAAACTACATATTTGAAAAGAAAAATAACTGTAGAGAGGGAACATAAAAATAAATGGATTTTTAGTTAGCGATATGCCCCCCTTGGTGCCCTAATTAAGTGTGACTACTTTATAACGATTAAAAACCTTTTAATTGCCCGTAAGAACAACATATTTGAAAATAAAAAAAACTGTAGATGGGGAACATAAAAATAAATTGATTTTAAGGTTGCTATATGCCCCCCTTGGTGCCCTAATTAATTGTGACTACTTTATATCGATTATAACCTTTAAATTGCCTGTAAGAACAACATATTTGAAAATAAAAATAACGGTAGATCGGGAACATAAAAATAAATGTATTTTAAAGTTGCTATATGCCCCCCTTGGTGCCCTAATTAAGCGTGACTACTTTATATCGATTTAAAACCTTTTAAATGCCCGTAAGAACAACATATTTAAAAATAAAAATAACTGTAGATCGAGAACATAAAAATAAATTGATTTTAAGGTTGCTATATGCCCCCCTTGGTGCCCTAATTAAGCGTGACTACTTTATATCGATTGAAAACTTTTTAATTGCCCGTAAGAACAACATATTAGACAATAAAAATAACCGTAGATCGGGAACATAAAAATAAATTGATTTTAAGGTTGCTATATGCCCCCCTTGGTGCCCTAATTAAGCGTGACTACTTTATATTGATTGAAAACCTTTTAATTGCCCGTAAGAACAACATATTTGAAAATAAAAAAAACTGTAGATAGGGAACATAAAAATAAATTGATTTTAAGGTTGCTATATGCCCCCCTTGGTGCCCTAATTAAGTGTGACTACTTTATATCGATTGAGAACCTTTTAAATGCCCTTAAGAAAAACATATTTGAAAATAAAAAAACTGAAGATGGGGAACATAAAAATAAATGGATTTTAAGGTTGCGATATGCCCCCCTTGGTGCCCTTATTAAGTGTGACTACAATATATCGATTGAAAACCTTTTAATTGCCCGTAAGAACAACATATTTAAAAATAAAAAAAACTGTAGATAGGGAACATAAAAATAAATTGATTTTAAGGTTGCTATATGCCCCCCTTGGTGCCCTAATTAAGTGTGACTACTTTATATCGATTGAGAACCTTTTAAATGCCCTTAAGAAAAACATATTTGAAAATAAAAAAACTGAAGATGGGGAACATAAAAATAAATGGATTTTAAGGTTGCGATATGCCCCCCTTGGTGCCCTTATTAAGTGTGACTACAATATATCGATTGAAAACCTTTTAATTGCCCGTAAGAACAACATATTTAAAAATAAAAAAAACTGTAGATAGGGAACATAAAAATAAATTGATTTTAAGGTTGCTATATGCCGCCTTGGTGCCCTTATTAAGTGTGACTACTTTAGATCCATTGAAAACCTTTTAAATGCCCGTAAAAACTACATATTTGAAAAGAAAAATAACTGTAGAGAGGGAACATAAAAATAAATGGATTTTTAGTTAGCGATATGCCCCCCTTGGTGCCCTAATTAAGTGTGACTACTTTATATCGATTAAAAACCTTTTAATTGCCCGTAAGAACAACATATTTAAAAATAAAAATAACTGTAAATCGGGAACATAAAAATAAATGGATTTTAAGGATGCGATGTGCTCCCCTTGGTGCCCTTATTAAGTGTGACTACTTTAGATCCATTGAAAACCTTTTAATTGCCTGTAAGAACAACATATTTAAAAATAAAAAAAACTGTATATCGGGAACATAAAGATAAATTGTTTTTAAGGTTGCTATATGCCCCCCTAAGTGCCCTAATTAAGCGTGACTACTTTATATCGATTGAAAACCTTTTAAATAACCGTAAAAACTACATATTTGAAAAGAAAAATAACTGTAGAGAGGGAACATAAAAATAAATGGATTTTTAGTTAGCGATATGCCCCCCTTGGTGCCCTAATTAAGTGTGACTACTTTATATCGATTAAAAACCTTTTAATTGCCCGTAAGAACAACATATTTTAAAATAAAAAAAAATGTAGATGGGGAACATAAAAATAAATTGATTTTAAGGTTGCTATATGCCCCCCTTGGTGCCCTAATTAATTGTCACTACTTTATATCGATTGAAAACCTTTTAATTGCCCGTAAGAACAACATATTTGAAAATAAAAGTAACGGTAGATCGGGAACATAAAAATAAATTGATTTTAAGGTTGCTATATGCCCCCCTTGGTGCCTTAATTAAGCGTGACTACTTTATATCGATTGAAAACCTTTTAAATGCCCTTAAGAAAAACATATTTGAAAATAAAAAAACTGAAGATGGGGAACATAAAAATAAATGGATTTTAAGGTTGCGATATGCCCCCCTTGGTGCCCTTATTAAGTGTGACTACAATATATCGATTGAAAACCTTTTAATTGCCCGTAAGAACAACATATTTGAAAATAAAAAAAACTGTAGATAGGGAACATAAAAATAAATTGATTTTAAGGTTGCTATATGCCCCCCTTGGTGCCCTAATTAAGTGTGACTACTTTATATCGATTGAAAACCTTTTAAATGCCTGTAAGAAAAACATATTTGAAAATAAAAAAAAACTGTAGATCGGGAACATAGAAATAAATGGATTTTAAGTTTGCTATATGCCCCCCTTGGTGCCCTAATTAAGTGTGACTACTTTTTAACGATTGAAAACCTTTTAATTGCCCGTAAGAAACACATATTTAAAAATAAAAATAACTGTAGAGAGGGAACATAAAAATAAATGGATTTTAAGTTTGCGATATGCCCCACTTGGTGCCCTAATGAAGCGTAACTACTTTATATCGATTGAAAACCTTTTAAATGCCCGTAAGAACAACATATTTGAAAATAAAAATAACGGTAGATCGGTAACATAAAAATAAATTGATTTTAAGGTTGCTATATGCCCCCCTTGGTGCCCTAAATAAGCGTGACTACTTTATATCGATTGAAAACCTTTTAAATGCACGTAAAAACTAAATATTTAAAAATAAAAATAACTGTAGAGAGGGAACAGAAAAATAAATGGATTTTAGGTTAGCGATATGCCCCCCTAGGTGCCCTAATTAAGCGTGACTACTTTATATCGATTGAAAACCTTTTAATTGCCCGTAAGAACAACATATTTGAAAAGAAAAATAACTGTAGATCGGGAACATAAAAATAAATTGATTTTAAGGTTGCTCTATGCCCCCCTTGGTGCCCTAATTAAGTGTGACTACTTTATATCGATTAAGAACCTTGTAAATGCCTGTAAGAAAAACATATTTGAAAATAAAAATAACAGTAGATCGGGAACATAAAAATAAATTGATTTTAAGGTTGCTATATGCCCCCCTTGGTGCCCTAATTAAGCGTGACTACTTTATATTGATTGAAAACCTTTTAAATGCCCGTAAGAACAACATATTTAAAAATAAAAATAACTGAAGAGAGGGAACATAAAAATAAACAGATTTTTAATTAGCGATATGCCCCCCTTGGTGCCATAATTATGTGTGACTACTTCATATCGATTGAGAACCTTTTAAATGCCCTTAAGAAAAACATATTTGAAAATAAAAAAAACTGAAGATGGGGAACAAAAATAAATGGATTTTAAGGTTGCGATATGCCCCCCTTGGTGCCCTTATTAAGTGTGACTACATTATATCGATTGAAAACCTTTTAATTGCCTGTAAGAACAACATATTTGAAAATAAAAAAAACTGTAGATCGGGAACATAAAAAAAAATGGATTTTAAGGATGCGATGTGCCCCCCTTGGTGCCCTTATTAAGTGTTACTACTTTAGATCAATTAAAAACCTTTTAATTGCCTGTAAGAAAAACACAATTAATTTAAAAAAAACTGTAGATCGGGAACATAAAAATAAATGGATTTTAAGGTTGCGATATGCCCCCCTTGGTGCCCTTATTAAGTGTGACTACTTTATACCGATTAAAAAACGTTTAATTGCCCGTAAGAACAACATATTTAAAAATAAAAATAACTGTAGATCAGGAACATAAATATAAATGGATTTTAAGGTTGCTATATGCCCCCCTTGGATGCCCTAATTAAGTGTGACTACTTTATATCGATTGAAAGCCTTTTAAATGCCCGTAAGAACAACAGATTTGAAAATAAAAAAAACTGTAGATCGGGAACATAAAAATAAATGGATTTTAAGGATGCGATGTGCCCCCCTTGGTGCCCTTATTAAGTGTGACTACTTTTGATCCATTGAAAACCTTTTAATTGCCTGTAAGAAAAACATATTTAATTTAAAAAAAACTGTAGATTGGGAACATAAAAATAAATGGATTTTAAGGTTGCGATATGCCCCCCTTGGTGCCCTAATTAAGTGTGACTACTTTCTATTGATTGAGAACTTTTAAATGCCCGTAAGAAAAACATATTTGAAAATAAAAATATCTGTAGAGAGGGAACATAAAAATAAATGGATTTTAAGTTAGCGATATGCCCCCCTTGGTGCCCTAATTAAGTGTGACTACTTTATATCGATTAAAAACCTTTTAATTGCCCTTAAGAAAAACATATTTGAAAATAAAAAAACTGAAGATGGGGAACATAAAAATAAATGGATTTTAAGGTTGCGATATGCCCCCCTTGGTGCCCTTATTAAGTGTGACTACAATATATCGATTGAAAACCTTTTAATTGCCCGTAAGAACAACATATTTGAAAATAAAAAAAACTGTAGATAGGGAACATAAAAATAAATTGATTTTAAGGTTGCTATATGCCCCCTTGGTGCCCTTATTAAGTGTGACTACTTTAGATCCATTGAAAACCTTTTAAATGCCCGTAAAAACTACATATTTGAAAAGAAAAATAACTGTAGAGAGGGAACATAAAAATAAATGGATTTTTAGTTAGCGATATGCCCCCCTTGGTGCCCTAATTAAGTGTGACTACTTTATATCGATTAAAAACCTTTTAATTGCCCGTAAGAACAACATATTTAAAAATAAAAATAACTGTAAATCGGGAACATAAAAATAAATGGATTTTAAGGATGCGATGTGCCCCCCTTGGTGCCCTTATTAAGTGTGACTACTTTAGATCCATTGAAAACCTTTTAATTGCCTGTAAGAACAACATATTTAAAAATAAAAAAAACTGTAGATCGGGAACATAAAGATAAATTGTTTTTAAGGTTGCTATATGCCCCCCTTAGTGCCCTAATTAAGCGTGACTACTTTATATCGATTGAAAACCTTTTAAATAACCGTAAAAACTACATATTTGAAAAGAAAAATAACTGTAGAGAGGGAACATAAAAATAAATGGATTTTTAGTTAGCGATATGCCCCCCTTGGTGCCCTAATTAAGTGTGACTACTTTATATCGATTGAAAACCTTTTAATTGCCCGTAAGAACAACATATTTGAAAATAAAAATAACTGTAGATCGGGAACATAAATATAAATTGATTTTAAGGTTGCTATATGCCCCCCTTGGTGCCCTAATTAAGTGTGACTACTTTATATCGATTAAAAACCTTTTAATTGCCCGTAAGAACAACATATTTAAAAATAAAAATAACTGTAAGTCGGGAACATAAAAATAAATGGATTTTAAGGATGCGATGTGCCCCCCTTGGTGCCCTTATTAAGTGTGACTACTTTAGATCCATTGAAAACCTTTTAATTGCCTGTAAGAACAACATATTTAAAAATAAAAAAAACTGTAGATCGGGAACATAAAGATAAATTGTTTTTAAGGTTGCTATATGCCCCCCTTAGTGCCCTAATTAAGCGTGACTACTTTATATCGATTGAAAACCTTTTAAATAACCGTAAAAACTACATATTTGAAAAGAAAAATAACTGTAGAGAGGGAACATAAAAATAAATGGATTTTTAGTTAGCGATATGCCCCCCTTGGTGCCCTAATTAAGTGTGACTACTTTATATCGATTAAAAACCTTTTAATTGCCCGTAAGAACAACATATTTTAAAATAAAAAAAAATGTAGATGGGGAACATAAAAATAAATTGATTTTAAGGTTGCTATATGCCCCCCTTGGTGCCCTAATTAATTGTGACTACTTTATATCGATTGAAAACCTTTTAATTGCCCGTAAGAACAACATATTTGAAAATAAAAGTAACGGTAGATCGGGAACATAAAAATAAATTGATTTTAAGGTTGCTATATGCCCCCCTTGGTGCCCTAATTAAGCGTGACTACTTTATATCGATTTAAAACCTTTTAAATGCCCGTAAGAACAACATATTTGAAAATAAAAATAACTGTAGATCGAGAACATAAAAATAAATTGATTTTAAGGTTGCTATATGCCCCCCTTGGTGCCTTAATTAAGCGTGACTACTTTATATCGATTGAAAACCTTTTAAATGCCCTTAAGAAAAACATATTTGAAAATAAAAAAACAGAAGATGGGGAACATAAAAATAAATGGATTTTAAGGTTGCGATATGCCCCCCTTGGTGCCCTTATTAAGTGTGACTACAATATATTGATTGAAAACCTTTTAATTGCCCGTAAGAACAACATATTTGAAAATAAAAAAAACTGTAGATAGGGAACATAAAAATAAATTGATTTTAAGGTTGCTATATGCCCCCCTTGGTGCCCTAATTAAGTGTGACTACTTTATATCGATTGAAAACCTTTTAAATGCCTGTAAGAAAAACATATTTGAAAATAAAAAAAAACTGTAGATCGGGAACATAGAAATAAATGGATTTTAAGTTTGCTATATGCCCCCCTTGGTGCCCTAATTAAGTGTGACTACTTTTTAACGATTGAAAACCTTTTAATTGCCCGTAAGAAACACATATTTAAAAATAAAAATAACTGTAGAGAGGGAACATAAAAATAAATGGATTTTAAGTTTGCGATATGCCCCACTTGGTGCCCTAATTAAGCGTGACTACTTTATATCGATTGAAAACCTTTTAAATAACCGTAAAAACTACATATTTGAAAAGAAAAATAACTGTAGAGAGGGAACATAAAAATAAATGGATTTTTAGTTAGCGATATGCCCCCCTTGGTGCCCTAATTAAGTGTGACTACTTTATATCGATTAAAAACCTTTTAATTGCCCGTAAGAACAACATATTTTAAAATAAAAAAAAATGTAGATGGGGAACATAAAAATAAATTGATTTTAAGGTTGCTATATGCCCCCCTTGGTGCCCTAATTAATTGTCACTACTTTATATCGATTGAAAACCTTTTAATTGCCCGTAAGAACAACATATTTGAAAATAAAAGTAACGGTAGATCGGGAACATAAAAATAAATTGATTTTAAGGTTGCTATATGCCCCCCTTGGTGCCCTAATTAAGCGTGACTACTTTATATCGATTTAAAACCTTTTAAATGCCCGTAAGAAAAACATATTTGAAAATAAAAAAAAACTGTAGATCGGGAACATAGAAATAAATGGATTTTAAGGTTGCTATATGCCCCCCTTGGTGCCTTAATTAAGCGTGACTACTTTATATCGATTGAAAACCTTTTAAATGCCCTTAAGAAAAACATATTTGAAAATAAAAAAACTGAAGATGGGGAACATAAAAATAAATGGATTTTAAGGTTGCGATATGCCCCCCTTGGTGCCCTTATTAAGTGTGACTACAATATATCGATTGAAAACCTTTTAATTGCCCGTAAGAACAACATATTTGAAAATAAAAAAAACTGTAGATAGGGAACATAAAAATAAATTGATTTTAAGGTTGCTATATGCCCCCCTTGGTGCCCTAATTAAGTGTGACTACTTTATATCGATTGAAAACCTTTTAAATGCCTGTAAGAAAAACATATTTGAAAATAAAAAAAAACTGTAGATCGGGAACATAGAAATAAATGGATTTTAAGTTTGCTATATGCCCCCCTTGGTGCCCTAATTAAGTGTGACTACTTTTTAACGATTGAAAACCTTTTAATTGCCCGTAAGAAACACATATTTAAAAATAAAAGTAACTGTAGAGAGGGAACATAAAAATAAATGGATTTTAAGTTTGCGATATGCCCCACTTGGTGCCCTAATTAAGCGTAACTACTTTATATCGATTGAAAACCTTTTAAATGCCCGTAAGAACAACATATTTGAAAATAAAAATAACGGTAGATCGGTAACATAAAAATAAATTGATTTTAAGGTTGCTATATGCCCCCCTTGGTGCCCTAAATAAGCGTGACTACTTTTTATCGATTGAAAACCTTTTAAATGCACGTAAAAACTAAATATTTAAAAATAAAAATAACTGTAGAGAGGGAACAGAAAAATAAATGGATTTTAGGTTAGCGATATGCCCCCCTAGGTGCCCTAATTAAGCGTGACTACTTTATATCGATTGAAAACCTTTTAATTGCCCGTAAGAACAACATATTTGAAAAGAAAAATAACTGTAGATCGGGAACATAAAAATAAATTGATTTTAAGGTTGCTATATGCCCCCCTTGGTGCCCTAATTAAGTGTGACTACTTTATATCGATTAAGAACCTTGTAAATGCCTGTAAGAAAAACATATTTGAAAATAAAAATAACAGTAGATCGGGAACATAAAAATAAATTGATTTTAAGGTTGCTATATGCCCCCCTTGGTGCCCTAATTAAGCGTGACTACTTTATATTGATTGAAAACCTTTTAAATGCCCGTAAGAACAACATATTTAAAAATAAAAATAACTGAAGAGAGGGAACATAAAAATAAACAGATTTTTAATTAGCGATATGCCCCCCTTGGTGCCATAATTAAGTGTGACTACTTCATATCTATTGAGAACCTTTTAAATGCCCTTAAGAAAAACATATTTGAAAATAAAAAAAACTGAAGATGGGGAACATAAAAATAAATGGATTTTAAGGTTGCGATATGCCCCCCTTGGTGCCCTTATTAAGTGTGACTACATTATATCGATTGAAAACCTTTTAATTGCCTGTAAGAACAACATATTTGAAAATAAAAAAAACTGTAGATCGGGAACATAAAAAAAAATGGATTTTAAGGATGCGATGTGCCCCCCTTGGTGCCCTTATTAAGTGTTACTACTTTAGATCAATTAAAAACCTTTTAATTGCCTGTAAGAAAAACACATTTAATTTAAAAAAAACTGTAGATCGGGAACATAAAAATAAATGGATTTTAAGGTTGCGATATGCCCCCCTTGGTGCCCTTATTAAGTGTGACTACTTTATACCGATTAAAAAACGTTTAATTGCCCGTAAGAACAACATATTTAAAAATAAAAATAACTGTAGATCAGGAACATAAATATAAATGGATTTTAAGGTTGCTATATGCCCCCCTTGGATGCCCTAATTAAGTGTGACTACTTTATATCGATTGAAAGCCTTTTAAATGCCCGTAAGAACAACAGATTTGAAAATAAAAAAAACTGTAGATCGGGAACATAAAAATAAATGGATTTTAAGGATGCGATGTGCCCCCCTTGGTGCCCTTATTAAGTGTGACTACTTTTGATCCATTGAAAACCTTTTAATTGCCTGTAAGAAAAACATATTTAATTTAAAAAAAACTGTAGATTGGGAACATAAAAATAAATGGATTTTAAGGTTGCGATATGCCCCCCTTGGTGCCCTAATTAAGTGTGACTACTTTCTATTGATTGAGAACTTTTAAATGCCCTTAAGAAAAACATATTTGAAAATAAAAAAACTGAAGATGGGGAACATAAAAATAAATGGATTTTAAGGTTGCGATATGCCCCCCTTGGTGCCCTTATTAAGTGTGACTACAATATATCGATTGAAAACCTTTTAATTGCCCGTAAGAACAACATATTTGAAAATAAAAAAAACTGTAGATAGGGAACATAAAAATAAATTGATTTTAAGGTTGCTATATGCCCCCTTGGTGCCCTTATTAAGTGTGACTACTTTAGATCCATTGAAAACCTTTTAAATGCCCGTAAAAACTACATATTTGAAAAGAAAAATAACTGTAGAGAGGGAACATAAAAATAAATGGATTTTTAGTTAGCGATATGCCCCCCTTGGTGCCCTAATTAAGTGTGACTACTTTATATCGATTAAAAACCTTTTAATTGCCCGTAAGAACAACATATTTAAAAATAAAAATAACTGTAAATCGGGAACATAAAAATAAATGGATTTTAAGGATGCGATGTGCCCCCCTTGGTGCCCTTATTAAGTGTGACTACTTTAGATCCATTGAAAACCTTTTAATTGCCTGTAAGAACAACATATTTAAAAATAAAAAAAACTGTAGATCGGGAACATAAAGATAAATTGTTTTTAAGGTTGCTATATGCCCCCCTTAGTGCCCTAATTAAGCGTGACTACTTTATATCGATTGAAAACCTTTTAAATAACCGTAAAAACTACATATTTGAAAAGAAAAATAACTGTAGAGAGGGAACATAAAAATAAATGGATTTTTAGTTAGCGATATGCCCCCCTTGGTGCCCTAATTAAGTGTGACTACTTTATATCGATTGAAAACCTTTTAATTGCCCGTAAGAACAACATATTTGAAAATAAAAATAACTGTAGATCGGGAACATAAATATAAATTGATTTTAAGGTTGCTATATGCCCCCCTTGGTGCCCTAATTAAGTGTGACTACTTTGTATCGATTAAAAACCTTTTAATTGCCCGTAAGAACAACATATTTAAAAATAAAAATAACTGTAAGTCGGGAACATAAAAATAAATGGATTTTAAGGATGCGATGTGCCCCCCTTGGTGCCCTTATTAAGTGTGACTACTTTAGATCCATTGAAAACCTTTTAATTGCCTGTAAGAACAACATATTTAAAAATAAAAAAAACTGTAGATCGGGAACATAAAGATAAATTGTTTTTAAGGTTGCTATATGCCCCCCTTAGTGCCCTAATTAAGCGTGACTACTTTATATCGATTGAAAACCTTTTAAATAACCGTAAAAACTACATATTTGAAAAGAAAAATAACTGTAGAGAGGGAACATAAAAATAAATGGATTTTTAGTTAGCGAAATGCCCCCCTTGGTGCCCTAATTAAGTGTGACTACTTTATATCGATTAAAAACCTTTTAATTGCCCGTAAGAACAACATATTTTAAAATAAAAAAAAATGTAGATGGGGAACATAAAAATAAATTGATTTTAAGGTTGCTATATGCCCCCCTTGGTGCCCTAATTAATTGTGACTACTTTATATCGATTGAAAACCTTTTAATTGCCCGTAAGAACAACATATTTGAAAATAAAAGTAACGGTAGATCGGGAACATAAAAATAAATTGATTTTAAGGTTGCTATATGCCCCCCTTGGTGCCCTAATTAAGCGTGACTACTTTATATCGATTTAAAACCTTTTAAATGCCCGTAAGAACAACATATTTGAAAATAAAAATAACTGTAGATCGAGAACATAAAAATAAATTGATTTTAAGGTTGCTATATGCCCCCCTTGGTGCCTTAATTAAGCGTGACTACTTTATATCGATTGAAAACCTTTTAAATGCCCTTAAGAAAAACATATTTGAAAATAAAAAAACAGAAGATGGGGAACATAAAAATAAATGGATTTTAAGGTTGCGATATGCCCCCCTTGGTGCCCTTATTAAGTGTGACTACAATATATTGATTGAAAACCTTTTAATTGCCCGTAAGAACAACATATTTGAAAATAAAAAAAACTGTAGATAGGGAACATAAAAATAAATTAATTTTAAGGTTGCTATATGCCCCCCTTGGTGCCCTAATTAAGTGTGACTACTTTATATCGATTGAAAACCTTTTAAATGCCTGTAAGAAAAACATATTTGAAAATAAAAAAAAACTGTAGATCGGGAACATAGAAATAAATGGATTTTAAGTTTGCTATATGCCCCCCTTGGTGCCCTAATTAAGTGTGACTACTTTTTAACGATTGAAAACCTTTTAATTGCCCGTAAGAAACACATATTTAAAAATAAAAATAACTGTAGAGAGGGAACATAAAAATAAATGGATTTTAAGTTTGCGATATGCCCCACTTGGTGCCCTAATTAAGCGTAACTACTTTATATCGATTGAAAACCTTTTAAATGCCCGTAAGAACAACATATTTGAAAATAAAAATAACGGTAGATCGGTAACATAAAAATAAATTGATTTTAAGGTTGCTATATGCCCCCCTTGGTGCCCTAAATAAGCGTGACTACTTTATATCGATTGAAAACCTTTTAAATGCACGTAAAAACTAAATATTTAAAAATAAAAATAACTGTAGAGAGGGAACAGAAAAATAAATGGATTTTAGGTTAGCGATATGCCCCCCTAGGTGCCCTAATTAAGCGTGACTACTTTATATCGATTGAAAACCTTTTAATTGCCCGTAAGAACAACATATTTGAAAAGAAAAATAACTGTAGATCGGGAACATAAAAATAAATTGATTTTAAGGTTGCTATATGCCCCCCTTGGTGCCCTAATTAAGTGTGACTACTTTATATCGATTAAGAACCTTGTAAATGCCTGTAAGAAAAACATATTTGAAAATAAAAATAACAGTAGATCGGGAACATAAAAATAAATTGATTTTAAGGTTGCTATATGCCCCCCTTGGTGCCCTAATTAAGCGTGACTACTTTATATTGATTGAAAACCTTTTAAATGCCCGTAAGAACAACATATTTGAAAATAAAAATAACTGAAGAGAGGGAACATAAAAATAAATAGATTTTTAATTAGCGATATGCCCCCCTTGGTGCCATAATTAAGTGTGACTACTTCATATCGATTGAGAACCTTTTAAATGCCCTTAAGAAAAACATATTTGAAAATAAAAAAAACTGAAGATGGGGAACATAAAAATAAATGGATTTTAAGGTTGCGATATGCCCCCCTTGGTGCCCTTATTAAGTGTGACTACATTATATCGATTGAAAACCTTTTAATTGCCTGTAAGAACAACATATTTGAAAATAAAAAAAACTGTAGATCGGGAACATAAAAAAAAATGGATTTTAAGGATGCGATGTGCCCCCCTTGGTGCCCTTATTAAGTGTTACTACTTTAGATCAATTAAAAACCTTTTAATTGCCTGTAAGAAAAACACATTTAATTTAAAAAAAACTGTAGATCGGGAACATAAAAATAAATGGATTTTAAGGTTGCGATATGCCCCCCTTGGTGCCCTTATTAAGTGTGACTACTTTATACCGATTAAAAAACGTTTAATTGCCCGTAAGAACAACATATTTAAAAATAAAAATAACTGTAGATCAGGAACATAAATATAAATGGATTTTAAGGTTGCTATATGCTCCCCTTGGATGCCCTAATTAAGTGTGACTACTTTATATCGATTGAAAGCCTTTTAAATGCCCGTAAGAACAACAGATTTGAAAATAAAAAAAACTGTAGATCGGGAACATAAAAATAAATGGATTTTAAGGATGCGATGTGCCCCCCTTGGTGCCCTTATTAAGTGTGACTACTTTGGATCCATTGAAAACCTTTTAATTGCCTGTAAGAAAAACATATTTAATTTAAAAAAAACTGTAGATTGGGAACATAAAAATAAATGGATTTTAAGGTTGCGATATGCCCCCCTTGGTGCCCTAATTAAGTGTGACTACTTTCTATTGATTGAGAACTTTTAAATGCCCGTAAGAAAAACATATTTGAAAATAAAAATATCTGTAGAGAGGGAACATAAAAATAAATGGATTTTAAGTTAGCGATATGCCCCCCTTGGTGCTCCAATTAAGTGTGACTACTTTATATCGATTAAAAACCTTTTAATTGCCCGTAAGAACAACATATTTGAAAATAAAAAAAAATGTAGATCGGGAACATAAGAATAAATTGATTTTAAGGTTGCTATATGCCCCCTTGGTGCCCTAATTAAGTGTGACTACTTTATATCGATTGAAAACCTTTTAATTGCCCGTAAGAACAACATATTTGAAAATAAAAATAACTGTAGATCGGGAACATAAATATAAATGGATTTTAAGGATGCGATGTGCCCCCCTTGGTGCCCTTATTGAGTGTGACTACTTTAGATCCATTGAAAACTGTTTAATTGCCTGTAAGAAAAACATATTTGATTTAAAAAAAACTGTAGATCGGGAACATAAAAATAAATGGATTTTAAGGTTGCGATATGCCCCCCTTGGTGCCCTTATTAAGTGTGACTACTTTATACCGATTAAAAAACTTTTAATTGCCCGTAAGAACAACATATTTAAAAATAAAAATAACTGTAAATCGGGAACATAAAAATAAATGGATTTTAAGGATGCGATGTGCCCCCCTTGGTGCCCTTATTAAGTGTGACTACTTTAGATCTATTAAAAACCTTTTAATTGCCTGTAAGAACAACATATTTAAAAATAAAAAAAACTGTAGATTGGGAACATAAAAATAAATTGTTTTTAAGGTTGCTATATGCCCCCATTGGTGCCCTAATTAAGCGTGACTACTTTATATCGATTGAAAACCTTTTAAATGCCCGTAAAAACTACATATTTAAAAAGAAAAATAACTGTAGAGAGAGAACATAAAAATAAATGGATTTTTAGTTAGCGATATGCCCCCCTTGGTGTCCTAATTAAGTGTGAGTACTTTATATCGATTAAAAACCTTTTAATTGCCCGTAAAAACAACATATTTGAAAATAAAAAAAACTGTAGATGGGGAACATAAAAATAAATTGATTTTAAGGTTGCTATATGCCCCCCTTGGTGCCCTAATTAATTGTGACTACTTTATATCGATTGAAAACCTTTTAATTGCCCGTAAGAAAAACATATTTGAAAATAAAAATAACGGTAGATCGGGAACATAAAAATAAATTGATTTTAAGGTTGCTATATGCCTCCCTTGGTGCCCTAATTAAGCGTGACTACTTTATATCGATTGAAAACCTTTTAAATGCCCGTAAGAACAACATATTTGAAAATAAAAATAACTGTAGATCGAGAACATAAAAATAAATGGATTTTTAGTTAGCGATATGCCCCCCTTGGTGCCCTAATTAAGTGTGACTACTTTATATCGATTAAAAACCTTTTAATTGCCCGTAAGAACAACATATTTGAAAATAAAAAAAACTGTAGATGGGGAACATAAAAATAAATTGATTTTAAGGTTGCTATATGCCCCCCTTGGTGCCCTTATTAAGTGTGACTACTTTAGATCCATTGAAAACCTTTTAATTGCCTGTAAAAACAACATATTTGAAAATAAAAATAACGGTAGATCGGGAACATAAAAATAAATTGATTTTAAGGTTGCTATATGCCCCCCTTGGTGTCCTAATTAAGCGTGACTACTTTATATCGATTAAAAACCTTTTAAATGCCCGTAAGAACAACATATTTAAAAAATAAAAATAACTGTAGATCGAGAACATAAAAATAAATGGATTTTTAGTTAGCGATATGCCCCCCTTGGTGCCCTTATTAAGTGTGACTACTTTATCCCGATTAAAAAACTTTTAATTGCCCGTAAGAACAACATATTTAAAAATAAAAATAACTGTAAATCGGGAACATAAAAATAAATGGATTTTAAGGATGCGATGTGCCCCCTTGGTGCCCTTATTAAGTGTGACTACTTTAGATCCATTGAAAACCTTTTAATTGCCTGTAAGAACAACATATTTAAAAATAAAAAAAACTGTAGATCAGGAACATAAAAATAAATGGATTTTAAGTTTGCTATATGCCCCCCTTGGTGCCCTAATTAAGTGTGACTACTTTATACCGATTGAAAACCTTTTAATTGCCCGTAAAAACAACATATTTAAAAATGAAAATAACGGTAGATCGGGAACATAAAAATAAATTGAGTTAAAGGTTGCTATATGCCCCCCTTGGTGCCCTAATTAAGCGTGACTACTTTATATCAATTGAAAACCTTTTAAATGCCCGTAAGAACAACATATTTAAAAATAAAAATAACTGTAGAGAGGGAACATAAAAATAAATGGATTTTAAGTTAGCGATATGCCCCCCTTGGTGCCCTAATTAAGTGTGACTACTTTATATCGATTGAAAACCTTTTAAATGCCCGTAAAAACTACATATTTGAAAAGAAAAATAACTGTAGAGAGGGAACATAAAAATAAATGGATTTTTAGTTAGCGATATGCCCCCTTGGTGCCCTAATTAAGTGTGACTACTTTATATCGATTAAAAACCTTTTAATTGCCCGTAAGAACAACATATTTGAAAATAAAAAAAACTGTAGATGGGGAACATAAAAATAAATTGATTTTAAGGTTGCTATATGCCCCCCTTGGTGCCCTAATTAATTGTGACTACTTTATATCGATTGAAAACTTTTTAATTGCCCGTAAGAACAACATATTAGACAATAAAAATAACGGTAGATCGGGAACATAAAAATAAATTGATTTTAAGGTTGCTATATGCCCCCCTTGGTGACCTAATTAAGTGTGACTACTTTATATCGATTGAGAACTTTTAAATGCCTGTAAGAAAAACATATTTGAAAATAAAAATAACAGTAGATCGGAAACATAAAAATAAATTGATTTTAAGGTTGCTATATGCCCCCCTTGGTGCCTTAATTAAGCGTGACTACTTTATATCGATTGAAAACCTTTTAAATGCCTGTAAGAACAACATATTTAAAAATGAAAATAACGGTAGATCGGGAACATAAAAAGAAATGGATTTTAAGTTTGCTATATGCCCCCCTTGGTGCCCTAATTAAGTGTGACTACTTTATACCGATTGAAAACCTTTTAATTGCCCGTAAGAACAACATATTTAAAAATGAAAATAACGGTAGATCGGGAACATAAAAATAAATTGAGTTAAAGGTTGCTATATGCCCCCCTTGGTGCCCTAATTAAGCGTGACTACTTTATATCAATTGAAAACCTTTTAAATGCCCGTAAGAACAACATATTTAAAAATAAAAATAACTGTAGAGAGGGAACATAAAAATAAATGGATTTTAAGTTAGCGATATGCCCCCCTTGGTGCCCTAATTAAGTGTGACTACTTTATATCGATTGAAAACCTTTTAATTGCCCGTAAGAACAACATATTTCAAAATAAAAAAAACTGTAGATCGGGAACATAAAAATAAATTGATTTTTAGTTAGCGATATGCCCCCCTTGGTGCCCCAATTAAGTGTGACTACTTTATATCGATTAAAAACCTTTTCATTGCCCGTAAGAACAACATATTTGAAAATAAAAAAAAATGTAGATCGGGAACATAAGAATAAATTGATTTTAAGGTTGCTATATGCCCCCTTGGTGCCCTAATTAAGTGTGACTACTTTATATCGATTGAAAACCTTTTAATTGCCCGTAAGAACAACATATTTGAAAATAAAAAGAACTGTAGATCGGGAACATAAATATAAATGGATTTTAAGGATGCGATGTGCCCCCCTTGGTGCCCTTATTGAGTGTGACTACTTTAGATCCATTGAAAACTGTTTAATTGCCTGTAAGAAAAACATATTTGATTTAAAAAAAACTGTAGATCGGGAACATAAAAATAAATGGATTTTAAGGTTGCGATATGCCCCCCTTGGTGCCCTTATTAAGTGTGACTACTTTATACCGATTAAAAAACTTTTAATTGCCCGTAAGAACAACATATTTAAAAATAAAAATAACTGTAAATCGGGAACATAAAAATAAATGGATTTTAAGGATGCGATGTGCCCCCCTTGGTGCCCTTATTAAGTGTGACTACTTTAGATCTATTGAAAACCTTTTAATTGCCTGTAAGAACAACATATTTAAAAATAAAAAAAACTGTAGATCGAGAACATAAAAATAAATTGTTTTTAAAGTTGCTATATGCCCCCCTTGGTGCCCTAATTAAGCGTGACTACTTTATATCGATTGAAAACCTTTTAAATGCCCGTAAAAACTACATATTTGAAAAGAAAAATAACTGTAGAGAGGGAACATAAAAATAAATGGATTTTTAGTTAGCGATATGCCCCCCTTGGTGTCCTAATTAAGTGTGACTACTTTATATCGATTAAAAACCTTTTAATTGCCCGTAAGAACAACATATTTGAAAATAAAAAAAACTGTAGATGGGGAACATAAAAATAAATTGATTTTAAGGTTGCTATATGCCCCCCTTGGTGCCCTAAATAATTGTGACTTCTTTATATCGATTGAAAACCTTTTAATTGCCCGTAAGAACAACATATTTGAAAATAAAAATAACGGTAGATCGGGAACATAAAAATAAATTGATTTTAAGGTTGCTATATGCCTCCCTTGGTGCCCTAATTAAGCGTGACTACTTTATATCGATTGAAAACCTTTTAAATGCCCGTAAGAACAACATATTTGAAAATAAAAATAACTGTAGATCGAGAACATAAAAATAAATGGATTTTTAGTTAGCGATATGCCCCCCTTGGTGCCCTAATTAAGTGTGACTACTTTATATCGATTAAAAACCTTTTAATTGCCCGTAAGAACAACATATTTAAAAATAAAAAGAACTGTAGATGGGGAACATAAAAATAAATTGATTTTAAGGTTGCTATATGCCCCCCTTGGTGCCCTTATTAAGTGTGACTACTTTAGATCCATTGAAAACCTTTTAATTGCCTGTAAAAACAACATATTTGAAAATAAAAATAACGGTAGATCGGGAACATAAAAATAAATTGATTTTAAGGTTGCTATATGCCCCCCTTGGTGTCCTAATTAAGCGTGACTACTTTATATCGATTGAAAACCTTTTAAATGCCCGTAAGAACAACATATTTGAATATAAAAATAACTGTAGATCGAGAACATAAAAATAAATGGATTTTTAGTTAGCGATATGCCCCCCTTGGTGCCCTTATTAAGTGTGACTACTTTATCCCGATTAAAAAACTTTTAATTGCCCGTAAGAACAACATATTTAAAAATAAAAATAACTGTAAATCGGGAACATAAAAATAAATGGATTTTAAGGATGCGATGTGCCCCCTTGGTGCCCTTATTAAGTGTGACTACTTTAGATCCATTGAAAACCTTTTAATTGCCTGTAAGAACAACATATTTAAAAATAAAAAAAACTGTAGATCGGGAACATAAAAATAAATTGTTTTTAAGGTTGCTATATGCCCCCCTTGGTGCCCTAATTAAGCGTGACTACTTTATATCGATTGAAAACCTTTTAAATGCCCGTAAAAACTACATATTTGAAAAGAAAAATAACTGTAGAGAGGGAACATAAAAATAAATGGATTTTTAGTTAGCGATATGCCCCCTTGGTGCTCTAATTAAGTGTGACTACTTTATATCGATTAAAAACCTTTTAATTGCCCGTAAGAACAACATATTTGAAAATAAAAAAAACTGTAGATGGGGAACATAAAAATAAATTGATTTTAAGGTTGCTATATGCCCCCCTTGGTGCCCTAATTAATTGTGACTACATTATATCGATTGAAAACCTTTTAGTTGCCCGTAAGAACAACATATTTGAAAATAAAAATAACGGTAGATCGGGAACATAAAAATAAATTGATTTTAAGGTTGCTATATGCCCCCCTTGGTGCCCTAATTAAGCGTGACTACTTTATATCGATTTAAAACCTTTTAAATGCCCGTAAGAACAACATATTTGAAAATAAAAATAACTGTAGATCGAGAACATAAAAATAAATTGATTTTAAGGTTGCTATATGCCCCCCTTGGTGCCCTAATTAAGCGTGACTACTTTATATCGATTGAAAACTTTTTAATTGCCCGTAAGAACAACATATTAGACAATAAAAAAAACTGTAGATAGGGAACATAAAAATAAATTGATTTTAAGGTTGCTATATGCCCCCCTTGGTGACCTAATTAAGTGTGACTACTTTATATCGATTGAGAACTTTTAAATGCCTGTAAGAAAAACATATTTGAAAATAAAAATAACAGTAGATCGGAAACATAAAAATAAATTGATTTTAAGGTTGCTATATGCCCCCCTTGGTGCCTTAATTAAGCGTGACTACTTTATATCGATTGAAAACCTTTTAAATGCCTGTAAGAAAAACATATTTGAAAATATAAAAAACTGTAGATCGGGAACATAAAAAGAAATGGATTTTAAGTTTGCTATATGCCCCCCTTGGTGCCCTAATTAAGTGTGACTACTTTATACCGATTGAAAACCTTTTAATTGCCCGTAAGAACAACATATTTAAAAATGAAAATAACGGTAGATCGGGAACATAAAAATAAATTGAGTTAAAGGTTGCTATATGCCCCCCTTGGTGCCCTAATTAGGCGTGACTACTTTATATCAATTGAAAACCTTTTATATGCCCGTAAGAACAACATATTTAAAAATAAAAATAACTGTAGAGAGGGAACATAAAAATAAATGGATTTTAAGTTAGCGATATGCCCCCCTTGGTGCCCTAATTAAGTGTGACTACTTTATATCGATTGAAAACCTTTTAATTACCCGTAAGAACAACATATTTGAAAATAAAAAAAACTGTAGATCGGGAACATAAAAATAAATTGATTTTTAGTTAGCGATATGCCCCCCTTGGTGCCCTAATTAAGTGTGACTAGTTTATATCGATTGAAAACCTTTTACATGCCTGTAAGAAAAACATATTTGAAAATAAAAAAAACTGTAGATCGGGAACATAAAAAGAAATGGATTTTAAGTTTGCTATATGCCCCCCTTGGTGCCCTAATTAAGTGTGACTACTTTATACCGATTGAAAACCTTTTAATTGCCCGTAAGAACAACATATTTAAAAATAAAAATAACTGTAGATCGGGAACATAAAAAAAAATTGATTTTAAGGTTGCTATATGCCCTTCTTGGTGCCCTAATTAAGTGTGACTACTTTATACCAATTGAAAACCTTTTAATTGCCCGTAAGAACAACATATTTGAAAACAAAAATAACTGTAGATCGGGAACATAAAAATAAATTGATTTTAAGGTTGCTATATGCCCCCCTTGGTGCCCTAATTAAGTATGACTACTTTATAGCGATTGAAAACCTTTTAAATGCCCGTAAGAACAACATATTTGAAAATAAATATAACTGTAGATCGGGAACATAAAAATAAATGGAATTTAAGGTTGCTATATGCCCCCCTTGGTGCCCTAATTAAGTGTGACTACTTTATATCGATTGAGAACTTTTATATGCCTGTAAGAAAAACATATTTGAAAGTAAAAATAACAGTAGATCGGGAACATAAAAATAAATTGATTTTAAGGTTGCTATATGCCCCCCTTGGTGCCCTAATTAAGCGTGACTACTTTATATCGATTGAAAACCTTTTAAATGCCCGTAAGAACAACATATTTGAAAATAAAAATAACTGTAGAGAGGGAACATAAAAATAAATGGATTTTAAGTTAGCGATATGCCCCCCTTGGTGCCCTAATTAAGTGTGACTACTTTATATCGATTGAAAACCTTTTAATTGCCCGTAGGAACAACATATTTTAAAATAAAAAAACTGTAGATCGGGAACATAAAAATAAATTGATTTTAAGGTTGCTATATGCCCCCCTTGGTGCCCTAATTAAGCGTGACTACTTTATATCGATTGAAAACCTTTTAAATGCCCGTAAGAACAACATATTTAAAATAAATATAACTGTAGAGAGGGAACATAAAAATAAATGGATTTTAAGTAAGCGATATGCCCCCCTTGGATGCCCTAATTAAGTGTGACTACTTTATATCGATTGAAAGCCTTTTAAATGCCCGTAATAACAACATATTTAAAAATAAAATAAACTGTAGATAGGGAACATAAAAATAAATGGATTTTAAGGATGCGATGTGCCCCCCTTGGTGCCCTTATTAAGTGTGACTACTTGAGATCCATTGAAAACCTTTTAATTGCCTGTAAGAACAACATATTTAAAAATAAAAAAAACTGTAGTTCGGGAACATAAAAATAAATTGATTTTAAGGTTGCTATATGCCCCCCTTGGTGCCCTAATTAAGCGTGACTACTTTATAGCGATTGAAAACCTTTTAAATGCCCGTAAGAACAACATATTTAAAAATAAAAAAAACTGTAGATCGGGAACATAAAAATAAATTGATTTTAAGGTTGCTATATGCCCCTCTTTGTGCCCTAATTAAGTGTGACTACTTTATATCGATTGAAAACCTTTTAAATGCCCGTAAGAACAACATATTTGAAAATAAAAATAACTGTAGAGAGGGAACATAAAAATAAATGGATTTTTAGTTGGCGATATGCCTCCCTTGGTGCCCTAATTAAGTGTGACTTCTTTATATCGAAAGAAAACCTTTTAATTGCCCGTAAGAACAACATATTTGAAAATGAAAAAAACTGTAGATCGGGAACATAAAAATGAATGGATTTTAAGGTATCGATATGCCCCCCTTGGTGCCCTAATTAAGTGTGGTAACCGGAGATAGCTCGAAAAGTTGTTTTTCGATGTCGGAAGAAACATATTTAAAAAAAAAGAACATTGTAGATCAGGGATTGGCCAATCGCAGAATTTGCTTAGAATAAGCGCAGGATTTCAACTACCTTCATAACTGAGGCATCCAGTGAATGTAGTTTCACGAAGTTGTAGGTTAAGTTGGAAATGTTTTCCATAAGCCTGAGAGAGAGGAAAGACTCTGTTTCTTCGAGGCGCGAATCTTCGGTTCTCCATTCATATAAACTATTCGAAGATCCGTTTCTCCTTTAGATACTCTGTCATTTAATGAAATGCGAGCCCTTTTAAATTCCTCCGACTACATAGGTATTTTGTCTCAGGATAATGAGAGATTTGGTGGCAACAGATCAGGAAGAACTGGTTCATTCTTCTTGAATTTTATGAAAGCAGAAATGGTCTTTTTGACAGCCGACTCAACTGCAAGCGTGACATGTAAAGGACGTGAATGGGTTTGTGGCGCAGATTGTGAATGATTATCAAGACAATTTATGGAAATAATTTTAGATGTGTCTATAGGAAGTAATGTTTTTAAGATTTTTAAAGATAAGTTAGAATCTGAGTTCGAAATAGAATTTGCATCAGAAGATGTTTTGTCATCCGAATCGGACAAGTTGAACATTATTAAGTTTGTTTTCCTACTATTACGGTCTGAAATTTCGCGCAAGCAGTTGGACATAATGTTATTAGTACAAGTAACTAAATTTGACCTTAAAGTAGAAATGTCAACTTTTATGTCAGCAATATCACTCTCCAGCGTATCAACACGAACCAAGGCGCATGAGATAGATTTTTCTATGTTATTTAACATGTCAGAAACGTTATCTGAAGATGCTTTAAGAGAGTTTATTTTCCACAACACTTTTTTTTAATTTTGGCACATCCAGGGTGATACGGAGCATTACAGGATTCGCACCGAACTATTTCTTTCCGATTTTCAGCGTTGCAACCACGAAAAACTTTGTCTGTGGCAGGAATCGACAACGTGTTTTCTGACATAGTTATAGGTTAGAAACCTAATTCAGCAAAATAAGGAACCTGAATTAATGCCGCACTGGTAATTTTATACAAAATGTAAGGATCAGTTATTCAGGTCTTAGATTAAACAATTAAAAGATCAGAAACCATTCACAAAATAAGATAAAAATGTAATTTTAAGAGAGCCACAAGCAGAACACGTGTACTCAAAACTAGCGCATGCCCGATTCTATTTGGGGAATAAAAAAATTTGGGGAAAATTAAAAAAAATATTTTTGTGAGGGATTTAAGCATAATGCTGAGCAAAAGCTTTGGGAGAAATTAATTTAATTTTTAAATTAGAAAATTTTTCATGTTCTGACTTTGGATTAATAGAACCTAAAAATATTGAAATTAAAAAATTAAAAGATGAAGAAAATATGCTTTTAATTAAAAAAAAAAAATTAACAACTATTTTAATAAATAAATTAAACAGAGAAAAATGAATTTTTTTTAAATCCTTTCAAATTTCCCGAAGAAGTAGAAGGTTTAGGTTCAATAGTGATTTTAGGCCAACCTTCAGCCGAAACCTGTTTGCGAGATTTGTCGCACAAATACAAATTGTGTGGTACGTTTTCTCTAAAAATTTTACTACGTTTGATTTTACCGACTTTTTTATTTTTATGATCTTCGAATTTAAATAGATTAAAACACTTTACAAAAGGAATTTTTCGGAAAAAGCACACAATTAGTAGTAAAGAAAAAATAAAATTATAAATGCAGGTACTTTTACAGTGAAAAAATGGTACTATTCATTAATATTAGAAAATGTTAAAAGCACAAAAAGTCGCGATACTTATAACAAGCGTGAATAAGCTCAGTTGTAAGAAAGCAGACATACAGCCACCTAGTGGAGTTTTTGAGTACTCAAATTCTATACACGAAAGCATTTGCTCGGATTGAGAGCGTTGCACTGAGGTGCTTTTTAATTTGTAACTCATACAAATATTGCTGTTCCAAACTTCCCATTGAGAGGGTAAAAAGGTGATAACATAAGTAATAATTAGAGGTAATTATGAAAAAAATTAAATAGGTCATAAAGAGTGAAAAATAAACAAAAAAAATGTTTTTAAATTTTTTGTATGACATAAAAACTTTTTAAATTTTTGCGATACAGTACCGTCGGGAATTGTCAGTCCACCTATTTTTTAAGGTTTGAAAAACGTCTTTAAACGTACAAAGTATAATTATTAAAATTTTTCTGTGTTTATTTCCTTAAAGTAGATAAAATTTTGAGGAAAATCAGGCCTGAGTGAAGTGAGTTAGTTAATTTTTCATTGAAATATGTTAAAAAATGTGGAATTTTTAATGTTTTACAAAAATTAAAATTACTCTTGAAAAAATAAAGGTTTTTTAAAGTTCCTATGCTTGTTTTAAAGGGAATATACTGGAGAATAACATTGTTAATTAAGCATTAATGTGCAATTTTTTCCTAGCATATGCAAGGCTCGGAAGTTGGACCAAAAAATTTATCAAATTTTGAAGACACTATTTTGACATAAAAATAATTTTCAAAATTCCAATATATATATGATATTACTTTCTTCCGAAAGTTATTGACAATTATGACCTTGGTATATTTTATATAGCTGTATTTGATATCAAGATATAAACAATAATTTTTTTATATTTTTTGGTCCAACTTCCGAGCCTTGCATAGGCTAGGAAAAAACTTGCACATTAATGCCTAAGCAACAGTCTTATTTTCCAGAAAATTTCCTTTAAAACAAGCATAGAAACTTTAAAAAACCTATATTATTTCGAGAGTAATTTCAATTTTTCTAAAACATTAAAAATTTAACATTTTTTAACATATTTTAAAGAAAAATTGACTAACTTACTTCACTCAGGCCTTATTTTCCTCAAAATTTTATCTACTTTAAGGAAATAAACACAGAAAAATTTTAATATTTGTACTTTGTACGTTTAAAGATGTTTTTCAAACCTCAAAAAATGGGTGGACTGACAATTTCCGACGGTACTGTACATAGTTTTAAAGTTTAGGGAATTCTGCAGAAAAACTCTCTGAGCGTTTCAAAATCCATTAATTTGTTTTAAAATTATAGCGGTTCGAAAATCAATTTGATAAAAAGTTTGACCCCTGACAGTATGGCAACCCCCCATTACACTGATATAAAATCATGTTTTTCTTTTAGTTTCAACACGTATTAAAAGATGTACAATTGCCAAAAAAACCAGTACTTTTTTTTAAATGTCTTATTTTTCAGAGAATGACTCATACCTAGATAATTCCCATATGCGTTGTCCCATGTAGGATCTCATATGGGATTCTACGTACACTCTCATATTGGATTCTATGTAGGATTCCATATAGGATAATATATTGGATCCTACGTTCTATCCCACATAACATCTCATATATACAAACCCCATATGGGCAATCCTATGTAGGATCCACTATGGAATCCTATATACTACCCCATATCGGAATTTATGTAGGAATTCATATAGGATTTTATACGTATAGGATCTTACGTACTATCCAACATATCGTCCCATTGTGGATTCTATATGGGGCATTCCACGTGACATTTTCATTCTAAATTTTTTTTTGTTTGGAATAATTTTTTTCTGATTTCATATGAAAAATAAGGAAACACGTATTTTTTTTATTTTTTTATTGAATGAAAATTGCAAAAGTTATGAATTTTTGAAAAAGGTCTCGATTTTCGATTTTTTTTCTTTCCATGTCGATACTGATTAATAAAGTAATTTTTCTTGTAAGTCTAAAAGTGGTGCTCTTTCATGTTTCAATGATATTTATAATAATTCCTTGTTGCAAAATGTTTAAATTATGAATTATAGAAATGAAACAACTTCAACTTACAAATTCCTGTGTGTAACAGTTCTTTCGTTTTGTAACAGAAGGTTAAAATTTAAAAAAAAAAATAAAAGTAAACTATATAAATGCAAATTTGATTAAAACGCTAAAGAGCACCACTTTTAGACTTACAACAAAAATTTATTTATTAATCAGTAACTGCATTGGTTCGAAATCGAGATCTTCGGTTTTGAGAAAAGTCACTTTTTAGGCGTAAATTCAATTTTCCATGTATTTTTGTTGTAAATTAATTATTTTTTACTACATTTCTAAAAAATCGAAGAAAAATTGAACAAACTTTATGCAGGGCATTATTTTTAATTTACTAATAATAACGCAAAAAACGAAGGTTAATAATGCTCTATTTCAAAAAACGTTAAATTTAAAAAAATCATGACTTTTGTAATTTTCATTCAATAAAAAAATAAAAAAATACGTGTTTCCTTATTTTTCATAGAGAATCAGAAAAAATTATTCCAAACAAAAAAAAATTTAAAATGAAAATGTCACGTGGAATGCCCCATATAGGATCCAGTACAGGATCCTATGCACTATTCAGATATCATCCTATATGGGATCCGACATAGAATCGTCGCCTATGTACAAAACCTGTATGGAAGATCCTATTAAGGGAATCATATAGGATCCTATGTACATAATCATCCTATGTACATAATCATCCCATATAGGATCCATATAGAATCCTAGATATCAGCCTATATGGGATCTGGCATGGGATCGTCGCATATGTACAAATCTTATATGGGATCCTACGTACTGTCCCATATAGAATTCTATGTAGGAATACATATAGGATCTTATATAGAATCCTACGTACTATCCCACATATCATCCCATATACGATTCTATATAGGATCCCATATAGGGTCCTTTACACTATTCTACACCTTATCCCATATAGAACTCGATATAGGCTCATATCATATATAAATAACTTATATTGGAGGTTCTATGCAGGATCCCATTGCAGGGTTCCATGTGGGATCCTATGTACTGATGCATATGGGATATTATGTAGGCATTTATATTTGACGTTCTGCAGGATCTTATGTACTATCCCATATACTATTCCATATATTATTCTATGCAGGATTCCGTATAGGATTCTATGCACTATCCAACGTCTTATCCAAAGTCTTATGTAGACTCATCTCATATATACATATATCATATGGGGGACCCTATGCAGCATCCCATATAGGATTCTATGTACTGTCGCATATAGGATCCAAGGTATCATCCCATATAGAATCATCTCATTAATGTATTTCTCATATTGGTTGGCAGTATCAGATATGGGATCCTATGTGAGTCGGCATATAGGAATTTTTGTAGGTTCTTAGGTAGGATCCTACATAGGATTTCTCTAAATGGCTTTTTTTAAATGTATATACTTTCGCATTAAGCAAATGTCTCTTTAGACTTGTTTATGTGTTTAGGTGAGAGAACGCACCTAGTGGAATTTCTATAAAATTCTCGTATAGGAATCCATGTAGGTTCTCATATAGAATCTTATATGTCGACCCACGTAGGTAAGACTTCATTAGGTGAGAGAACGCACCTAACGGCATTTCTATGAAACTCTTGTACATAAGAATTCATTTGGGTTCCTATGTAGGAACCTAAATGACCCACTTAGTATCCTATACAGGGACCAACATGGATAGGTTTCTCACCTAAACAAACAAACGACTCTAGACAGATAAGATATAATATAGGTATATGCATTTGAAAAAAGCCATTTTCCAAAACCCTGTGTAGGATCCTACCTAGGAAACTACATAAATTCCTACATGCAGAACTACACAGGATCCCCTATTGGATATTGCATAGGATCGCCCATATCGTCTCACGAATGGAGAACTACGCCAATTCAGAGTACTTCCAGGGTTGTGTACGTAACATACCAGAGATATGTTACATAGTTTTGTTACTGTTTGTTACCTAGGTAAGTTATTTGCCAAATTTTTTACATAATGCATTTTTTTAGTGGAGGGATTGGGGTAACATACCGGTAACATACGTAGAAAACCACGAGTAATGCGTCACTACCCAACCCTGAGTACTGCTGAAAACTGCGCCATTTCACATAACAGTTGAAGAACATTCCAATTTAGATTTCACAATTTTTCCCTTATTTCAGCTTGAAATAACTATAACAATATCATTTAAAATGTCAAAACTTATGCTCTAAAGTTAATTATTGAATGTTCAAGTTTAACTTAAAAGAAAAATAACTGTGTGACGAACCTCACAATTACACTTGACTTTAAATTTACACATGATAATTTATTTTATGTAAAAAATAAATTAAACTTAACTTTGAGGTTAAGTTACACTCTCGTCTTATTTTTAACCTGTCAAAAAGTGGTTTAGCAGAAGAATTTGCTAAACAGCCGCACTCCTGACGCGCGCATCGACGGAAGATGGCGCGGAACGCCAGACACAGCACAGATGGCGCTAAGTAATATAATCGCGCAGCCCCTTACCAGAGCCGCATCTATATATCGACCTGCACGCCTGTAGATCAGGGAGTCGGCCTCAAGGGGCGAACCGAGGAACATCTCGGGAAGAACATCTTTGACTCTTCCAGATACCATAGTCTTGGTCCTTCCTTTCCTCTAGGCAGGATCGTCCTGAGATTTGTCACGGTTTACCGTGGAGTTTCAGACACGATAAAATTCTGGACATCTACTTCATAGACTAAGGAATCCTGACTGGAGTAAAGTCACTCCGTGACGAATTCCTGATCATCGTCGTGGTCCATCACGAATGATCAGAGAATTCGAGAAAATTGCTAGAACACTTATGACGTAGGAAAGTGTTTGAAATAATTTTAAAATCTCCCGCGCAGAGTCATTGGCGTAGATTGTCACATGGGCTTCCCCAGTGCTACGTCATTGGAGAACAGACTATGCTAGGTGAATACCCGCGTTGTTTTACTGTTCTCCAAATAAATTCACCGCGCACCTGAAATTACGCGTTCAGATTTAATTGTTTTTTTACCGGACTGAAGCGCGTAATTAACGTAAATATGAATTAATTAATTTATTGCCTTACCTAATAATTAATTTAATTTCACGTAAACGCGAATTGACCATACGTGTCTAGATAGACGATTTTATTTTAACATCACGGTGAATAACGGCGGCAATATTTTTTAGCTGTTCGTCCGTAATTTATATTGTATGGGAGACGGAGTTTACCGAGTTAATCCGCGACCGAGTATTCCGGATAATTCTTATCGAATTAAATTTATTATTTTATTATGTAATCTGCATTGTTTTTTTTTAATCTGTTTATAGATTCCGGAAAACCAAACTCAAAGAGAGTTCTGGCAGGACGAAGTCCTGATGTAACAAAGAAGATTTCTTTCTTTATTATTTTGTAAACGCCGGCTCTTCTAGTACCTTTTAATTTGTTATTTTATTTTTTTAATACTGTTAAATTTCATTTCTTGATTTATATTCTATTAATTTATTTTTATATTATTATATTATATTATCTTTGTACTTTTTATTATAATTTTTGTTTAGAATATATTATTTGTTATTTCTTACTAATAGAAATCCTGTGAGTTTTACTGACTTTACATGACCCAAAGCGACAGTAGAAATTAAGTAAAAATATTTATGGTTAATAATCTAGTTTTCCAGTATAAGTGGACATTTGAGAACCTTGGCTCCGGCGAGCAAATTCGGAGCATGGCAAAATTTCACTTCGTTACAACTGTCATTAACGAACTTTTTGTCCCAATAATTTCAACTTAAAAAGAGGGAAAAATGCGATTTCTGAAATGTCATGTTCTTCAAAAAGGTAAAAAATGGTCTTGACCGATTTTAAAATTATATAGGGGAGAGTGGCCATCAATGTACCAGGTTTTTCAATGAACCATTTCAATTTTTTTAGAAACAATTAAATAAAAATTCACCTAATTTGAAATATAAATGAAGTCTGCTTTAACACACTACGTCCATAAATTTGAGACATGTGGATTTATTCTTTACAGAGAAAACTGAAAAAAACTTTTTTTGATGCACTGAAGAAAAAATTTATCTAAAATACAAACACGTTTTTTAATTGAAATAAGGCAATTTAAAATTATTTTCAATTTCCAGAGTGGTATGCCCGATTATAAAACTAGGCATGCGTACAGCATGTGACAGCGATTGTTCAACATTGCTCTTCTCAACATAGCAAAACTAAAATGCCATTTTAGCTAGTTAACTTAAATTTGAGGTATATTTATGTTATACATTATTAATTAAAAAGTGTTAAAGAATAATTTTTTATAGTATTTGATAGAAAATAATTTTGTTCACAAAGTGAAAATTGCAATATTATTATTGTTGAACATTTTTAGTGTTTTTATAGAGGTGGTTCATTGTGTACCCAGGTTGTTGAAAATGAAAATAGCGTGTTAGTTTAGAAAAATCCTAAATTTTATTATGTAATCAAAATAAATTGGGTATAATATGTGTGCATTACCTAGAGAAGTGTTGCAGTTTTATATTGATGCAAAAAAGTGTTTGAAATTGGTTAAATTGAATAAATACTATGACCTTGAAAAAAACCCGGTACATTGATGGCCACTCTCCTCTAGCTTAAAAAATTTGTACGTTTGTCTACTTTTAAATGCTGTATGTCGTTTTCTGAAAATTCAAAATGGCGATGCCAGTATGGCGGAAAAAAGGCGTTAAATTCAAAAATTTTAAAACATCTTCATGAATTATTTATTTTTTTATATGTTTCCGCCATTTTGAATTTCCATTAAGTAAGCTTAAAATCATAGTCAGCGAAACTAAAAACATCCAAGAATAATTTTAAGCTAATTCGATAGATTTTTACATTTTTGTCCGCCATTTCGGATCCGCTGTTTTAAATTTCTAAAAAATGCTAGACGGCATTCAAAAGTAGACATACGTACACATTTTTTGAGCTACATAACTTTAAAATCGGTCAAGACCATTTTTGGACTCATACCTGTCTTTGTTGACGAGGAACGTCACATAATTCTATATTGTCAGAGTTTGTAATTCCCTGAACTTGCATTTGTCTGAGCTTTAAACTTCCAGAATTTGCATTTGTTACTACTTAGAAATCAGCGAACTCACATTTAGCAGAATATTCAACCTACCAAATTTGTAACTGCTAGAAAATCTAAATCCCTTAATTTGCATTTGTCCGAACTTTAAATTCACCAAACTTACATTCGTCCGAATTTTGAAATCTCTGAATTGGTATTTCTCTGAACTTGGAGATCATTGAACTAACATTTGGAAGAAGTCTTGAATCTCCGAACTTGCATTTGGCCGTCTACGCAAGTCACTGAATTTGCACTTGGAATTTGTCCTCAGAAAGTAGGCTTCCTAAATGAGTCTTCTGATTTGCTGGTAATGTTATCGGGAAATTTACCAGCCCATCAGAAGACTCGTTTAGAATGCCTATTTTCCAAGGGTCGGGGAATACAAGTTCCGGTTCAGGTTCGATGATTTAAAAGTTTAGCTAAATAGTAAACTGCTTGAAAAATGCTTGAATGGCAAGTTCAGTTCTTAGCAGTAATGGCAAGGTCACTGTTGTTTATTAAGGGAGGACTTTTAGTCAACAACCCGAAGCCAGTGAAGGAAGAGGCAGAAAAGGTTGTAGAATACAGCTACAACCTAGAAGAGATCGCTGCGAACCTGCGAGATGAGGTTGTCAAAAAACTAAAATCGGTTCCGCATCATACAAGAAAGGCGCCGCCACGTCCACTTTGATAAGAAAAATGGTGGACAGAAATGACCTGGTCGTAGCGAACCGAGACCAGTATATTGAGTTCGTTATTTCGATGGAAGAGCTTGTGAGGAGCAAAAAAACTCGGTAGTCTTAGTAAGAACCCCTTATGGAACATCAGTAAGCTTGATCGAGATAAGGCAAGAAAGTCCCTGGAAAAAGCCAAGCTGATCTCCAAACGTGGCTGGGTAAGGGAACCGGAAACAGTTGAAGAGAGGGTACGTGCCGCGAGGCGTGAGGTGATTACAGCTTGCAACCATTCCATGCCTCGATGTAGACGCGATAACTCCAGGAAGAACTCAACATACTGGTGGACGTTGAAAACGACCCATGGGGACTGGCGTTTAAGATTGTGACCAAGAAATTGGTTATTAAACGACACCTAGACAAACCTGATTGGGTCCAGCAGATCATAAGAATCTTATTCCTGTATGTAAAATTATAGTCTCGAGAGAACTATATCTCTTGCCTAGTACGGTACAAAGATCTTTAAAGTCTGTGAAGCCACCAGAGAGGAATGGAATACCCAACGAAATTCAGAAATTGGTGATCGATGTGGACCCTATACTTTTTCTTAACACTTTGAACAATTGCCTGCGGGCTGGAAGGTTCCTTATGGACTGAAAAAAGCAAAAGTTAGTACTTTTCAAAAAAGAAGACAAGCCTCTAGATAAGACGTCATCCTATACACCCATATGTCTTCTTGATACAATGGGTTAACTTCTAGAGGGTTTGGTTTTGCAGAGACTTCAGGGTCTTCTGACTGGCAAAAATGACCTATCAGAAAATCAGTATGGTTTTCGCAAAGGCCGATCCACGGTCGACGCTATTTTGGTGTTAGTAGAGTAGGCAAAGAAAGAAAGAGAAGACACGGGGACGAAGAAAGGATGTTCCGCATTAACAGCAATAGATACGTAATGCGTTAGATTCCAAGCGATGGAACATCTGCATCAAGTCGATGAGGAGGAAAGGGATACCGACCTACCTATTACGAATGATAGACTACTATCTTAGCGATGGGTGGATCGAGTATGAGGGCATAACATTTCAGATTCGCGAGAAGATGACTTTTGAAACCACCTACGGTTTTGTCCACCTACGGACACCAAATCATCCAGCTTTGCGGATCACAAAATTATCGTATGTTGTGCGCAAACTACAGAAATCCTTGGTATAAGGGTCAATGAAACGCTGCGACGAGTCAAGCGCTGGATAGACGCCAATGGTCTGGAAACGACCTTGGAAAAGACCAAAGTGCTGCTCGTCACAGACCGGAGATCCTTTGTGGCCCCACCCATTGAGATTGATGGGACTGAAGTAAAATGGAGACAGACCATAAAATACCTGGGCGTCGGGTTAGTTAAGAAGCATAGCTTCAACCAACGTTTCAACATTTGCGACGATCAAAGCCATCCAATGTGGAGGAAATATTTCCCGACTTATGCCTAGCATTAGTGGTTCAAGAGTAGCAAAAAAGAGATTAGTAGCGAGAATGGTACACTCGAGACTGCTTTATGCAGCATCAGTGTGGGCATCAGCCCTAGAAAAAGACGCCATCTTTATGAGACTACTTTCAGCCCAAAGAATAGTACTGCCGAGAATAGTCTCAGCCTACCGGACTATACCTACTAGCGCTGTGCAAGTCCTAGGGAGCGTCCCGCCGATAAATCTATTGGTTAAGGACCGTAATATTACTTGTAATATTACATCAATATCACTGTAATATTACTTGTAATATTACATCAATATCACTGTAATATTACTTGTAATATTACATCAATATCACTGTAATATTACTTGTAATATTACCTTGAGCGGACATTTCAATATCACCATAATATCGCTGTAATATTGTCCCGTAATATTACCAATATAACACAGCGGAGCACACTCTATTTGTTTGCAGAAATTGGGAGAAGAAAAGGCAACATATCTTTCGGGTGGTGGGTACTGAAGTCATCCCCGAAAACATGATTGACCTTATGTTAAGTAATGTTTTACGTAGACAGGAGCAAAAAGATGCCATAGATAACGTTGATGATAGTCATGTACTGTATGGACCCGGAATCGATGATGACATGTACGTATCTTTTAAGAAAATCTAGTTTTTTTTAAAGATATTTTCATTTTTTCAGTGTACAAAACTTTAAATCGATTTTCCCAAACATGTAATTTTTAGAGCTGATGACTAGCCTACAGAAAAAACTACTGAACCGATCGTTTTGAAAATTTGTACACATATTCTAAATATAAATAGATCTCTAGTTACGTGGAGTTTTTTTAAAATTTTTTAAATACTTAAAATTTTATAATAACAAATAGGTTGGTTTTTTCGTCAAAAATCGTCATATTGGCTTCAGAATAGTGCCAAAAATTGAAACATTCAACAATTTAAAGAACTGGACGAGACTGGAGAGATAAAAAAATAAACTGAAGAAAGCATTTTGATTTTTTGGTTTTAGATGATCCAGTGATGCTGTAGATTACAATAAATCCGTTATTTCTCTCTATTTTTAAACAACATTTTTTGTACCTACTCTTTAATTTCGGCGTCGGGCGAATATATATATTTCCAAGTGAACTATTCTCTGGAATATTCGTTCAGACGAATGTAAGTTCGGGGAATTACAAATTTTGACAAATGCAAGTTCAGAGAATCACAAATTCGGACAATTAAATTACAGTTGTCACTTTCACACTCATGGTCTAGTTACAAAACGGACGTTAAAACGCAGTCATGGGAGTTCGCTCTTAGTAAGACTGGTTACACCGTCTACCTTAAGATACGCTACATTCGAAAAATCACCTTATCATATGCTCTTTCCCAAAAAAACCCACTGAATTTCGGGCCTCGAGAGTAGAAGACCCCCTTAACCCTCCTGAGCTTAGAGCCGAATATATTCGTCCAGAATACAGCAATACAGAAAGTTGTTTCTGTATGCACCTGGATGAATATATTCTTCCAAACATTTTTGTCATTACAATTAGACCAAATTAACTTTCCGGTCTAAAACAAATTGTAAGTCAAAGTTTGGGGTTAACAGATTATCATGCACATGATTTGAAGCAACATTTAAAATGTTTATTAATAAATAGTATTATTAAAAAACAGTTTAAAAAGTAGCAATAGCCCAAAATTTTACAAATTTCATACTGAAATAATTTTTTTCAACATCATCTTATATTCCTGAAAATTGGTATATAGGGGTTTTTGGGGTCGCTGATTACGAACATGATGTCAAATTGACCTCTTGACAGTTGAAAGCTGTCGAATAAAGTGTCTACTTTGCCAAGAAACAATTTGTTTTGATGAAAGTGACAGTACTAGGGTTTTTGGAAGCGCTGATTACGAATATGATATCAAATTGAGATTTTGACAGTTGACAGCTGTCAAATCAACTGTCAACTTTGCCAAAAAGCAATTTATTTTGCTGAAAGTGACAAAACCAGTGTTTTAGGGGGCGCTGATTACAAATATGATATGAAATTGTCATTTTGACAGTTGACAGCTGTAAAGTTAACTGTCAACCTTGCTGAAAAGTGAAATGTTTTTATGAAAATGTCTGCAACAAGGTTGTTGTGTTCTAGGTGTCAAATGAACTGTCAATTAAACGAAAATTTAATAAAGTCTCTTCGTTACTATGACAGCTACCAACCATTTTATTGTTAATATGACTATTAAATTCTTTAACAGAGACCCTGCGGGTTCTTTTACAATATTTTATAAAAGAAAATCAATTTTTAGCAAGGTAAAATTAGGTATCAGTTTGTATTAATATGACATTATATTCCTAATCAGCGTCCCCGAAAACCCTGTGACTGTCACTTTCTTAAACATATATTGCCTTTTGTCAGAGTTAACAGTTGATTTAACAGCTGTCAACTGTAAATATGTCAATTTGACATTATGTTCGTAATCTGCGATCCCAATTTCCTTTATCTGTCATTTTCATAAAAATAAATTCATTTTGAGAATTTATTTTCCAAACAGTTTATTTAACAATTCATCTTCTTTCAAGTCAGTTATAGGGTTCTCGGGGTCGCTAATTACGAATTTAATGTCAAATTAAATACAACTTGACATCAACTTTCAACTTTGCAAAAAACTGATTCTGTTTTATAAATTTTTGTAAAAAAATTAGAAGGGTCGCTGATAATGAATTTAGGGTCACGTTAGGAATAAAATGGTTGATAGCTGACATAGTAACAAAAATATTTTATTCACTTTTTATATAATAAACAGTTTATTTGACAACTAGAACACGACAACCTCGTTAATGACTTTTTCATAAAAACAATTTTTTAAAAACTGTAACAAAGTTTACAGTTAATTTGACAGCTGTCATTTATCAAAGTGTCGATTTGACATTCTATTTGAAATCAGAGACCTCAAGAAACATTTTCCTGTCATTTTAGTCAAAATAAATTTCTTTTTTGCAAAGTTAACACATCATTCGACAACTGTCAACTGCCAGAATGTCAAATTAACATTATATTCGTAATCAACGCTCCAAAAAAACTTATACTGGCACTTTCAAAAAAATAAATTGCTTTTTAGCAAAGTTGACAGTTGATTTGACAGCTGTCAACTGTCAAAATGTCAACTTGACATCATATTCGTAATCAGTGCCCCCAAAAACCCTTGTACTGGCACTTTTAGCAAAATATATTGCTTTTTGGCAAAGTTGACAGTTGATTTGACAACTGTCAACTGTCAAAATGTTAATTTGACATCATATTCATAATTAGCGCCACCAAAAACCCTTGTACTGTAACTTTCAGCAAGATAAATTGCTTTTTGGCAAAGATGACAGTTGATTTGACAGCTGTCAACTGTCAAAATGTTAATTTAACATCATATTCGTAATCATCGACTCCAAAAACCCTAATATACTTAGTTACATTAATATTTATAAAGAAATGTTTTATATAATTTTTTTTATTTATATTACTCAATTTTTTTCATAGAAATCGAAAAATCTAATGTTTTAACATAAAAAACCGATTTTCTCAAAAACGGCTTGATGACAGATTTTGATTTTTTTTTAAAAAACCTCAGAATAGTTTCCAAATTTAAGATATGGAAGAAATTTTACAATGATTCAGCCTCATTGTAAAAATTAATTTAAAATTTTGTTCGTAACTATCCCAAATTTTCAAATTCTTCGGCTAATGGCGAACAGATTACTATTATTAGTGTATAAATTTGCATTGAACAAAAACACAAGTGAATTTCAATTATATCATTAATAACACATCAGAAAAAATTTTTGTTCGATTTTTAGGATTTTTATTTTTTAAATACGAGACAAAATACTAAAACAGTGTTAACTTGATTGTCAACTATTTATGGACTAGGAATTATCTGCCTATAACCTGCTGCCAATTGACAATCGAAAATTGTTCCGAATAACCCCACTTGACCCTATATGTATATATAATCCAATAATTTTAATCCGCTGAACCTTAAAACCTAAAAGAACCCTCCTGTACTTCGAAGAATTTTACAATTAACTAAATTATTTTAATATATTCAAAAATCATTTGTAATAATACATTTATAGATGTGACGCTTTAGGGTGAAAGGGACCTTAGCTGCAAGAAATGAATTTTTACAGGTCGCTGAAAACGAAATTCGACTATGATTTTTAAAATTCAAAATAGCGGATCAATTTGGTGGATACATTTTTAAAAAATCATTATATTCACTTGAAATTTGATACTTGGGGGCTCTTGAGGTCTCTGAAAACGAATTACGACTAGGATTTTTTAAACTCAAAATGGTGGATCCAATTTTGTGGATGAATTTTTAAAAATTTATTATATTCACTTGTAATTTGATACTTGGGGGTTCTTGTGGTCGCTGAAAACGAATTTCGACTCAGATTTTTAAAAGTTAAAATGGTGGACCAATACGGCGGATGAATTTTTAAAAATTTATTAGATTCACTTGAAATTTGATACTCTGGGGCTCTTGGGTTCTCATAGTGGTCGGAAACTGAAATTTACTGTTCACGGCCACCTACAGGTCGTAATTCTTTATCGATTTTTATGATTTTTTTTAAAATAGTTAGTATTAAGTTCTCAACAAACGTTAGGAATCGGATTTTTCAATTTAATATTTAATTGCTAAATATATAAAAAAATAAAGTTCCAAAATTAAGTATTTTTGAAATATCAGTCATTATCTTTCTATAAATTAGTGTAATCTATCTCTTATTAATCATAATAACTAAGAAAAAGTGTAAGGAATGTAAATAACATTAATACAAATTGTATTTATCGTTATAAACAATTAAATCCAACAAATTTTGAAATTAATGATTTTATTTTAAGCTAGTTTTCTTAATTCAGTGGTTCTCAACTCAAATTTTGTCATTTTTTTTACGTATTTCGTGATGTTTTATGAATAGCGCCTACTTCAAGGTGTAGAGTCTCTCTCTTTTGTATTTCTTAAAAAAAATGAATAAAACGTCAAAACGTGTATTTCAAAATACTATTTTCGAAATTTAATATTGCAATATCAAAACGGGTCTTATTTCCTATACTTTAAAATATAATTTAGTAGTTTTTATTTTTAAACCTAAAGAAAATCCATTACGTGGTTAGCAAAATTGTATTTTTTAACCATGGCTTCTACTTTCTTCCATGTTAAAAAGTTCAACTTTATTCTCAAATATCTTATAAAGTATCACCACTTCCTACTTTCAAAAAAATATCATTGTATTCGTTGAATGTTCTATTATTTGATATTTCAATTAGAACAATATTTAAAGAAAAATTGTTTTCGAGAGATCTACCTTATAAAATGTCTTTTGTCTTATAATGATATCTGTTTAATTGCCAGTTGATCCACCTCTGGATAAGTTCCAGATAAACTTATCGCATGCTATTTCTTATGGCTATCTGACAGTACAAGTTTACTGGGAGTTGGATCAATTTGGGCTAAGTTTTAATAAATTAAATGTTCAATATTTTAAAATTAAATTTAGTGCACATACAATCCTTTCGGATGATTACTTGTGTAACACGTCTGTCATTAAGAAAATACTACTAACTTTATGCGCATTGACTTTCCCCCCTTATCACCGATTACGTTAGTATAATGAAGGGAAATGATTAGAAAGACAAGACAAAACATGTGTATTTTTTAAGGACATTAAAATCCGCAAAATAATGTGCTATCTTAACTCTGTTTTTGACAATATTTGTTAAATATTAATCAAAATAATTTTATGGTGTTATTATTAAAGGTTTCTTTGAATAAAGTGTTCAATAAAGTAGTTAAAAGTGATCTGAAGTCTTTTAATTATAACATGTGCTCTCAACCCGTTTCCCAATAAGAAAATCTGCTTAATTGTCTAAAATTAGATACATAAATAAATTGGTCCTTCGAGCAAAATTATTATTCTGGTATTTTCGCATCCTGAAAATAAAATTTTCTGTTTCTTTAGAATTTAAAACCAATAATTTTAAAAACTATACACGGACTTCAACGCTGACATACCTGGTGTCCGAAAAGTATGAAGTTTCTATATTTTCAAGAACAAAACTGCTTTAAGTAAGATACACTTATTTAATTTGATTTTCACGCAAGTAAATTTATTACGCCTACTATTTAAAGTGAATTTACTCTAAGATGCTTAAAATTGACCGCTTAAAAGCTCACATAACAAGCTTAATGAGCTATTGCTTATTCGACTTGTAAATTCAATTTTAGTTTTGAGCAATATCCTTTATACTCGCCTTGTAAGTGTTTCACAAAGCTTGTAGGCAGTGCCGGTTTTAGAGATTTTGCGCCCGGAGCAAGATTTCTAAGACGCCCCTCCTAGTTGAAAAAACTTGTACAAGATCTTGGACAAGTTCTTGTACAATTTCTGGTATGTGATTAGTGGCATGAACTTGTACAAAACCTTCCAAGAACACGTATGTGTTCTGCATAAGAAATTGGAACATCTTCTACACGTTCATGTATAAGATGTTGCACAAGAACATTTACTCGTACCAGACCTTGTACATGTTCTTGTAGAGGTTCTTGTACAGGTTCAAAAAAAAAAAAACCACTGACGAGTTTCGGACCCGCAACATAACGAACGTCTTAAGAACCTCACAGCCATTGTTACATGAATTGTTACATTGGTACTTCTACATTTTCCCGTGCAAATGTAAACTAAAAATGTAGAATTATACAAAATCTAAATCATATCATAGAAAAAATGAACTTGTATAAGAACCAGTACAAGACCTTGTACGAGTAAGTGTTCTTGTACAAGAACATGTTCCAATTTCTTATGCAGAACACATAAATGTTCTTGGAAGGTCTTGTACAAGTTTATGTCACTGATCAGGTACAAGAAATTTTTAACAGGGCATATATTATTAAATAAACAAAATCAGAAAAATAATAGTTAATTGTTTAAACTTATATATGTTTATTAATTAATGTTACACAATTTTTTCTTGTGGATACAGTTGTCAAAACAATTATTCGAAAAGTGAGAGTCTTACAGGAACAACATGTTGTTCCACTGTGAAGTAGTACCTAAGCAAACCAGTATATTATACGAATAATAGATTCTTGACCCCTTATTAGAATCGATTTTTTGGAACTCTTATATTATATTTTTGTAATGCTACAGTCACAACTTTTTGTATAATGTCTCTTGTCTTTTTCTCTTTTGAGACAGTGACATATAAGTTTGTGTTACTTCTACATTTACCCGTGAAAATGTAAACTGAAAATGTAAAAATGTAATGTAGAACTTATACATTATGTCTTAGACATTATTATTATACTTCTACATGATTTTATGCCACTGCCATAAAAAAGAGAGAAAGACAACAATGGTTTTTTACAAATAGATATGACAGTACTTTAAGGCTTAAAAGTGAAATCACATAAATGCTTTTTTCTGTGTTGCAATGAAAGAGACTGTCCTTTTCTATTACATGGTTTACGCTTTCGCTTGTATAATGCTTCAAGTATCGAATTGTTGTCAGGGTTAAGTATATTATTCTGATTACTTAAGGTACGTTATTTACCTAACCCTGTCAATAATTTTATTAAATCTTCAACTTTAAGTTGCCCTCCCATTTATGCGTTGTCCAGAAAATATCATCTATCATTAGGAAATTCCATTCGAAATTTCTAGTGACAAATCGCAGATCGCAAACTTTGTAAAACAACGCACACATGAGATGTCACCTTTAAGTACTAAATACTGCCTTAAGAAATTAAAACTTACTTAAGTCATATTCTCGTGAAATCGAGAAAATGTCAAAAGACTGTTTGTCTTTAAAAACCTAATGTAATATAAATAATTCTGTAATCTAACTTCCTAGGTCAATTAATAGCGTTCTTTCTAATTCTGTAGTCAAAAATTGAGTATTTAAATAAATTATATTAAAAAATGGACTTCAGTAGTTTTTTATAAGCAAAACTTAGCTAAGTTGACACTTAAGGAGTGCTTCCTCAGTTAAAAATTCCTTTACAGGAACTTTAAAGGATCGTGTCATGAACCTTTAAGAAATTTTAAATTTTCCTTTAAGGATCCTCAAAAAGGTCCTGCAATAATTTCTTGAAGGATCCTGACACGGTCCCTTGACGGAATTTAGAACAGCGATCCTTCACAGGTACCCGAATGTACCAGTACAGTATCCTATGCTGTATTATGGTCCTACGAGGGACTCGTTAAAGGAACACAAGTAAGTTCCTACGTAGGAACATGTGTAGTTTTTCAAAGAACTGAATACATGATGCGCACTGGTCGAACTTGGTTTCTATGATACTTACGGATGCGCAGTTGTTTTTAATTTTCTAGAATCCTACGTCACATAAAACATATAATTTAAATTAATTACCGGATCAAAAAAAAAAAATTATCCAAAAAATTTTTATTAAAAGATACTGCGCGGGAACCTGCATGAGAACATTTACATTATGCGTTTCTTCGCGGGGAAACCGTGAAGGATCGTTGTTCCAAATTCCGTCAGGGAATCGTGTCATGATCCTCCAAGGAATTATTGCAGGACCTTGGAGGATCCTTAAAGGACTTTTGAGGATCCTTAAAGGAACATTTAAAGTTCCTTAAAGGTTCATGACACGATCCTTAAAATTTCCTTTCAAGGAATTTTTAACTGGGTCCTGATAAAATAGGCGCCTTCTACGATTTTTGACTCCCTAACTCAATTTAACATACTTTTTATCCAGTATTTCTTCATTCTCTGGGTTTTCGACGATTTTTCATAATTATTTTTTGCAAGAAATAATTGAAATACAAATATTTTAATAATAATTTCAGAAGCGATTTTTTCTTACAAATTCATTGATATCAAAAACTCATTTTTCGACAAAATATGACTTAACTAAATTTTTCCTTCGTACGGCAGCACAGTCTTTGGAATTTTCTTCTTTCCATTTTGTACTTTGCACTACTAAAACCTGGCGCCCCGGGGCGGTTGCCCCGGCTCGCCCCCCCTAAAACCGGCACTGCTTGTAGGGAATAGTAGAGTACTTGCATGCTGAGTGACACATTCAAAGTTTCAAGGCTTAGCTTGCCCCACGAAGTTTATGCTCATTTTAAATGAATTTCTTTAAACATAACGACATTTATTGACCTTTAAATCAGATCACTTACTACTTGTATTTTTTAAGCTGCATTACTGACGATTAACTTTCATAATGGCGGAATTACAAGCTCATGAGAGACTTGTAATCTTAATCAACCAACATTATCAAAAAATTATAAATTCTATTCGTACGAAGGAGAGCCCTGTACCGTATCTGAAAACTCGACTTTTAATCTTAGAAGACTACTGGAAGCACTTCTACAAAAATCACTAGACAATAGTTTCTCAACTTGAATTTGCAGAGTCAGACTATATTAAGCAATCCAAATACAATCTAGTAGAGGAGGATTATGTTGCAACAAGGGCTGCTATTGATTTAGAGATCAAAAAACTGTCTACTACAACGGTAACTACGCCCCCAGCTGCATCAAATGAAGGTAATAGAATTTTTGAGTCTAATGCTAAACGTCTACCTAATCTATCTATCTCAAAATTATCTGGCAATTAATTCGAGTGGAAATCCTTTTTAGGTTTGTTTACCGCCATAGTGGATAAAACTAATCTTTCCAATGTTCAAAAGTTTTATTATCTGAAATCCTCCCTAACGGTTAAAGCAGCGAAGCGGATTAAAAATCTTACAATAAACTATGTTAATTATAACGAAGCTTGGTCAATGTTGGTCAGACGTTATGACAACAAGAGAATCCTCTTAGCAGGTTCGTACACATTTTTGTCCACAAATTGGACCCCACTATAGAGATCAATCTGGTAGCTACGTTGTTCGCCTACCCTTATTAAAATCAGCTGATCAGCTGGGTCGATCAAGAAAGCAAGTGACTTCCATGTTTTTGCAATTTGAGAATCAACAAGAAAAAGATTCGATCTCTAAATCTAAGTACAATGCCTTTATGCAGGAGTACATTGATCTTAACCATATGAGGCCGGTGTCTCTAGACGATTGTATACTGCCAAATCAAACTTATTTACCTCATCATGTCATCACTAAGGCCCATGATCCGACTTCGAAGATTAGAGATGTCTTAATGGTTCTTTCCACACTGCCTCAGGACTATCTCTTAACGATATCCTTGATCCCGTGCAAAAAATTGCAAGTCGACATCTGATTGATCATCACACGATGAAGATTGTGAAAATTTGTCTTCACTGCGGACATTGTAAAAATGTTTCGTCAGATTAAAATTGACTCACCTGACTGTAATTTACAATGTATCGTTTGGAGAGCTGATCCAAATCAACCCTTTTGTAGATTACTGTCTGATCACTGTTACCTACGGGACAACATAAGCACTATTTTTGGCTATTGGAGTCCTGAAACAACTGTCTGAAGATGAAAAAGATCGGTTTCCTTCAGGTTCTAAAGCTCTTAACAATAATACCTATGTAGATGACATATATTCTGGAGCAGATTCCATGGAAGATGCCATCAAGGTTAGGAATGATCTAATAAACATTCTAGCATCAGCAGGCATCACCCTCAGGAAATGGGCTGCTAACACCGAAGAGTTAATCCCTGATGATTTTCGAGGTTCCGGAGAAAGTAGTAAACACTTTGATCTTGAAAATTTAGCATCCACTTCAGGTCTACACTGGAATCCTGCTTCAAAAGAATTTCATTATGTGCTTACTTGTTCCCTTTCGTCTAAACCAACTAAACCAGTTTGACCAACCAAACTGTTTGACCCCGTAGAATGGTTAGCACCATTTACTCTGAAAGCAAAACTTTTATTACAAGATTGTTGGATCGCAGGTACAAATTGGTATGAAACATTACCAACCAATCTCCTGAACGAATGGAACTCTAACTTAATCATTGCAAAAACTAAATTAGCACCAGTCAAAGCCATATTATTACTCAAATTAGAGTTGTGTGCCTCATCTCTCTTAGCTAATCTTGTATCAATTGTAAAACAAAAATTGATGCTATCGGACAAACAAACATTTTATTGGTCAGATTCTCAGATCGCCCTGTCATGGTTACAAGGTCTTTCGTCAAGAGGGAAACCATTCGTGGCCAACTGGGTTAGTGAAATCCACTCTTTATCAAAGGACATCCCTTGGAGACATATATCTTCGAAGAACAACCCTGCAGACTATGCCACAAGAGGTTTTTCAGTAGAGGAATTACTTAACTCATCCCTGTGTTGGAATAGTCCTGACTGGTTGGTAAAGGAACCAAAAGATTGGCCCACCACTACCCGAACTACTGTCAACATAATCTTAGACAGAGAAGAGGTAGATATCCCTTCTAGATTTTTTTCATTATCAAAATTAATCAGAGTAACAGAATATTGTCTTCGTTTCATCTCACGATGCAAAAATCGCAATTGTGTTTTCGAAACCTACTGCTAATGAGATAGGTCGAGGCTTTATAATTTGGATTAAGTTTGCGCTAGCCAGCTACTTTAGCTACTTAGCCAGCCAAGCTGAGCTTGGCTCGGTCGGGCTTCAAGTTTCGAGCTTTTTGCACAGCTCTATGCCTTAGTTAACTGAATATAAATTAAAAAAGGTTGATTGCGCTTTTCAACTAAGATTTTTATAATTCTAAGCTGTGAATGTAATATTCTTCTCAGCATTACCCATAACTAACGATGCAGATGTGGGAATAATAAAGTTGCTTTTCTTATTTTTACTTTTTTAAACTCAAAATTTTTTTGTTATACCTACGTATTTTAAATACAGTGCAGCTCAAAAGGAGCTGAAAATCAATAGAGGAGATAAACTTTATTGTCGCTTTCTCTCTCTCGCCATAGCCACTCCGGAGTATATCCATCCTTGCTCCGCTCACGGCTTAGAGCTCAGCCAGTCAGCTGACCAAATGTTAACGCGTGACGCGCAGTAGCTTCAAACAAAATTGTTTATAAAAGCTGAAATATTTAATGAATCGAAAAAATTCTTTTTGGTAAAACTTTTTAATACCTTACTAAACAACTTGTGTGATTCAAACCTTCAAAATTCGAAACTTTGTAACAGAGATTTTTTGCTCAAAGTTAGTAAAGCACAGTAATGATAGCGACTACATTATTATTAAAAATCAATAACAAATTACAATTTTTTCATATTTACAACCATTTTATTAGGATCTGCAATGTTTTTTTAATATGCAGGTGAAGCTGCAACTTTTTTTATCCATATGACTCTGAGATATCACGAGTTGATTGTAAAAATATAATTATTTTCAATGTCTAAAAAAAAATTAGTTTTTAATTTTTATTCAACTAAATAATAGTCTGACGAAAAAACTTTATTAAGAAAAAATGTGCGTCTTTATCTCCTCTATTGATATCAATTTTTAAATTTCAATTTCCTTCAACTTTTTTTCCAGATAATTTTCCCGTCAAATTATCTTGTAAAAAAGTAGTCAGTCTAGGCCTTCGAGCGAAAACGTAGTTATTGCATCCGGGCCCTCAATTGATACATTTTTTTAAGAAATCATTACATTTCAATTCTACAAAAGGCATTTGAAAGCATTTTTTGTCACCTTTTAAACAATTTTTTAAAAAAATTTTCAAGATAATTTTTAAGGAAGATATGATTGAATTTTCATTAAAACTTTATGAGAATTTAGAAATTAATAAAACTTTCAAAAAAGTCGAAATGCTTTAGTCGTTGGCACCCTAACCCCAGTCATTGGTACGTCAGGCCCAGTCGTTGGCACTCCACTTTTAAACACGTCATAATTTTTTAAAACATCCACATAATTTATTTAAAATCATGAAAGATTGATAAATAATGTTTAAATTATATAAAAAATTAAAAATTACTTTAATATTTTATGTACTAACGATGTAAAGCATAAACGAAATTTCCAAACCTCACTACTTTTCAAACTGTTAAAGTGCCAACGACTGGGACACTGCTTTAACCTCTTTTGCCTAATCGTTGGCACCTTAACGAAATCATTTCAATTATTTCCCACGACACAAGTAATTACTTTTAAAATATTATATATTTATTAAATCGAAAAATCGCGGTAGAATTTAAAAAGCCAATTCAAGACCAATTAAACATTACGTGATTCTTATAATTTAGAGAAAACTAAGAAAGGTGCCAACGACTGACCCATTGCCAACAACTGGGGCAGTTACCCTACAGGAAGAAAAAATGTATAAATTTTTTTTAAAATGTTTAAATATTTTTTTCCTAATTCTACACACAAAAAGACACATTTTTTTCTTAACAATTGTTCCAAAAGTCTTTTGTTCTCAAGTTACCAACAATTGAAAAAAAGGCTATTTTTATAAACAAATGATCATATCTTCCTTAAAAATTATCTTATGTAGAAAAATTTTTTAAAAAATTGTTTTAAAGGTAACAAAAAATTCTTTCAAATGCTATTTGTAGAATTAAAATGTGATGATTTCTTCAAAAATTGTATCAATTTAAAATTTTACAAAAAAAGTAAAATTTTTTTTTAATTTAAGCATTTACACAATAAGAAAAAAAAAATTATTTTTTAGGTATCGTTTCAAGTCAAATATTTATGCTTTAAAATAAATATTTGATGAAGGTTTTCTCTTTCTTATTAATGAAGATACAAAACTTTTTGTAATGCCCTTGCATGCCTTAGGGTGGGCAAATCCTTTTGAGCGGCACTGTATTTTTTATTTATATTTTATTTACAGATAATCCGTAGTGTTTTTACAAATTTACAGCGAACTTTGTGTAGACCTTCAGCAGACCGTTGCGTTGATGGGTTTTCTGCAAACTTTCTGCGGACTTTTAGCATACTTTCTGCAGTCTTTCTTTTTAATTGATTTTCCCGTATTCTTGCCACAGACTATTTCAGACCATTTCGTGCAGACTTTCTGCAATTTCTTTCATACGGACTTCAAGCAGATTTTTCATAGACTGCCTCTCCACTTTCTATAGAATAACAGCAGACTTTCCTTAGATATTTTGCAGAATTTTTGCAGACTTTCCGCAAACATTCTGCAGTTTTTCCGCAGATACTACGTAGACTTTCTGTGGACTGAAGTCTGCTGAAAGTCTGCGATATATCCACCAAAAGTCTTTATTTTCAAGAAATAAATTTAAAGTACCTAAAAAAGAAACTATAAACTGTCAACAAATGATTACTGATACATCAGTTAAATCTAAATCAACTGACCAATGTTGTAGAAATCCAACTTATCAATAGAATTGTTACTCTTCCAATTATAGATTCTAGAAAATATCTAACTGATCAGCAGAGCCGGTTTTAGTCATGCGATGCCGGCGCTCTGTGCGAGCATATGACCAAAATTTTCGAAAGCGCCCCCTGGTATAAAGAAATCTCATGAGCTGGGGACAAATTGCGCACTGGGATATCAAAGCCACAAAAATTCTCGATATTATTAATCCACATTTCTATACGTTTGTTAATACCATTTCACGAGTGCAAAATGTAAAAAAAAGTTTTATTATACAAAATTGGAGATTTACACAACTAATATCTTCACTAAAATCAAAGAAATAGAGAAATTCCAGGTGCAACTCGCAATAAATGTAATTTTCATTAAGCCATAACTTTTTGAGCAATCATTCTTGACACTTGGGGTTTTTTGACATTCATTTATGGGTTCTGAAGGATAAAAAATGATGTATTAGACAAGTGTGCCAGTTGTAATATTCCAGATATTGAGCTACTTATAACTGTAACTGCATTTTTACCTGACTTATGAAAATCGTTGTATATTTAAAATACTCGTTGAGCGATCATTATTTAACATTCACGCAAATAAAATTTACATCTTTAGCTGTCCACGAAAAGAATTCTGGGTGGTAGAAAATTGTGCCACTTAATATTTCTATGAAATCGTACTGCGAAAACGCGCATCGTGTGCGTAACTCGTTGTCAAAAAATGGTTTTTCGACAAGCACAACAAATCATTTTAAAAAAAGTACATACCTTTGTGTAATCTCTTATTTTAATATAAATGAATATGTGTGAAAAATGCTAACTCCTAAAAATAATATAAGGGGTTGATATTTCATGATTTTTTATGAGAAAATGTGCTAATTAGCAAATTAGCCTGTTTCAAAATGCTATTGAAGAAAAAAATATTTTTCAATCTACCAGGGTAGATTCTTGGTAAATGTAAATTCAGGATATATCTACCAATACAGGTAAATTTAGACACTTTATTTGAGACCATTTTCTTTGAAAAGTACGTTTTACCTGCACTCATAACCATAAAAGTCTAAAATATGGTTTATATCAAGGAGATATTTAAAAAATTGAATTACGCGGGTTAAAATGTACTTCTATTTAGTCGAAAAATGATAATTTATGGTAGAAAAAATGTACCACTAGTTTGAAAAAAGAATTTGTTTTACCAAAAACTGCCCTGCTCTTGAGATTTCCCCATACATATTAACAACAGGGCGATTTCCCAGGGTCCAGTACGACGGCACAGCCGCGCACTACCTTAAAGTTCTTTATTTACTCATTTTTCGACAAACAATAAAGTTTGTCAATTGTTCTTGAAACACTGAATATAGAAAGTGCTTCAATGTTATAAATATTAATGTGATAAAAAATTAATAATACTTTATTTGCTTACCTAGAACTAAGATAATTACAAATGTCGGCCTACTTTATGAAGTTAGGGTTAGTTTCATAAAATATAGACATTTACGGAATTTCAAAAGTTGCCAATAACAAATATCAGAATCTTACGATTATAACTTGAAGTAGATAAACATTAAATGCATGATGTACAAATAAATTAATTAAGTAATACTCGTACAGACTAAAGACAGCGATCAAATGTTGTATCATATATATAAAAAGTTATACATATTTATAACCTTTTTACTCTGTAGTTCTTACATAACAATTATCTCTGTTCAAAACTAGAATACTACAAAGCAAATACACTCAGAGAAAAGTTTGTTTGATTCAAACATAATATTGGTAAACCAAAAAATATGTTCAAATTTAATATATTATGTAGTTAAAATAAACATAATATGTTTAGATCGAACATATTATGTTCAATTCAAACATATTTTCTAATTTACTTATATCAAACATATATGTCCCTCACAGCACCTTAACTTGCCTCAACTTTGCCAACCTTTCCTCAAGTGTCGACAACTTTCAGAAAGTTTGCAGCAAGTTTAGAAACTTAAGGAAAGGTTGGAAAAGTTGAGGCAAATTTAGGTGCTGTGGGGGCGTTTGATTCAAATAAATTTTTTTTCTTTGTGTGTACATTTTTTTCATTTTATGTAAATATTCTTCAAACAAGTAGCTTGACTTATTTAAACGAATGATGATCTTTTATACTTTAAAAAATATCTAATTCAATTAATGTTTACAATGAAAACCACGCTTTTAGAGATATGTACTCTTTTTCGCAATTAATGTATGTTAGTATGATAAATCAAAAAATAAAGTAGCAAATAATATTTCTTAAACTTTATAAACATAAATTATTCTTTAACTTCAAAATATCTGTAGGTTGGATTCTCGTACCCATTTATTTGCATATTTGCAACATGTCTCTCTTCTGGTGTTGCAGCTTGATCGACTTCGATAAATCCCTGAAATCCAAAAAACAATTCCAATGTTTTAAAACAGTTTAAAAGTTATTAAATTATGTTTTAAAAACATTTTTTATATAGCCAATCCCCACACAGCACCGGAACTTTCCTGAACATTCCCAACCTTTAGCACTCCCGGCAACAAATCTTGCATTAGAAAATATTAAAACTTTTAATACTTTTAAATCCCTGATTGTGTAAGGCTTTTTATTTAAAAAAAAAGTATTAAAACATTTCAGTTTAATATGTTTTAATGCTACAGGTCGAAATGTTAAAAAGGTATTAAAAAGCATTAAATGTTTGAGGAAGAAAATATTATCGCTTTAGGGTAACTAGCTGGAAAAAACTTTTATTAAATTTGTGGTATATATTTACATTCAAGGAAACAGGAAAAGTGGGACGAAATATCGTGATAGGGAAAAAATCTGTGAAAAATTGTCTACGTAGTTTATCGACGGCACCTAACTTATAACAGCTAACGAGAACCAACACAGCACAAGCATGTTGACAGAAGGGCATCACAACATTCCTTTTATTATCCAAATTTTACCCGATCTTAGACACTCAATTAAAGGACTATACCCGCAGTTCACGAGTACACTCACGGTTATTAAATCCGATTGTTTATTAACGTACGATGCACAACAATTACAACACGCACGACATCACGAAACTGATGACTAAGTCTGAGGCTTTGTCTACATGGCTGAGTTTTGCGTTGTGTTGTAACTTGTAAGAAGCATTTAATTGTATTAAAAGTTTAATATGCGACTTCAAGGATTAATTTTTATTAAAATGAGTTACTTTAAATCTCTAAATTTCAATTAAATTCTATTGAAATGTCAATCTCAGTAGCGTTACTAAAAAGCAACAAAACATGTAGATTCATTCTTTTTTTATTGCATTAAACTGCATTAAAATATGATCACACAAAATGGCGTCCTATTTTTGGAATAGAAATGTATTTAATAGAAAAATAATTTAATTTGAATTTTAGACATTAAGAGCAGAGATGCCACGGACGATTTCAAATCACCCCGCTCATTTCGTTCAATCAAACAAGTTTCGAAGACTTGCGCAGATGAGTTTGTAGAGGGTCCGTGGCATCTCTGATTGAAAGTTAGCTACACAATCAGAGATTTAATATCATTAAAAAGCATTACATTTTGAATTAAAACTAAAATTTTTAATGATTATTAATGCAAGCCTTGTTACCGGGCTGTCAAATGATCGTACATTACGCCAGTTTGCAACCGGCATTTGTCGGACAATAATACTTATCAGTTTTTACTTCTAGAAGGACCACGAAATAACTTCGTTTCTATGCGATTTACATCCGTTAATCCTTAAATAATTTGTTTTCAGTTACACCTTATCGAAAATTCTGACATCGGAACTAATGTAGTAAACTGTGTCGAAAACTGCAACGGAATCTATGTCGGAAACTATGTCGGCAACTATGTCGGAAAATGAAAACGGCAACGATATAGTTTGCGACATAGTTTACGATGTAGTTTCCAACATGGTTTTTTTTGTAAAAATTTTTTTTTGGGGAACTTTGTTTTTGTAATTTTTTTTTTTAATTTTTGACCCAGTATTACTTTTACACAAAAAAAATTTATTTTCGTGCCCAAAAAATAGTATATTATGCATCAAACGCCTTAAAGGTGTTGAAAGGCTAAACTTCAAACTTGGTAGGGGTGCATTAATGCATTCTTATTCCAAATGAAAAGACGCCATTTTACAGAAATATATTTCATTGCTTTTTCATCCCTTTTTCAGGAAATAAATGTAACTCATTTGATTACTTTTGAATAACTCTATGAATATGAAAATTTTAATACAATTTATTTTAAATATTGATAATTAAAAAAATTAGTTTTAATACGATTGGATTTTGAACGCCCTATGCGAAATTTTAATGCACTTTAATAATGTTATTTTGAATTAAAACCTGCGATCAAACCTGATGTGAATAGAAATGCTTTTACCTTATATCAATTTGATGTTTCTCGATCGTAAAAGACAATATTAATTAGCAACTGTTAATTAATTAGAAATAATAGAACTGCACAAGTAGGGTAACTGAATCATTTTGCTATAAAAAAAGCTAAATATTATTTCTTAAACATTATTTTTAAAACTTGGAAAAATAATTTTAAAATATTTAGCCTTTTTTAATAGCAGAAAAAAATAGTTTGTATTATTCAACATTTGCTAATTAATCTTGTCTTTAACAAACTAAACGTCAATACAGAAATCACGCAATATCATTTGGGTTAACAAGCTTGATCAAACTTAATGTGAATTTTAGAATTTTTGTTTTTAATAATATTTAGCACAATCAAGAAATTATTAATTAATATTAATATTTATTGAATTTTGCAAGAATCTTAGAATCTTAATTAGTTAATTGTCTGTTACCAGTAGTGTTGCCGCGATAGACGATAGAAACGAGACGAGACGAGAGAACTCTGACTCGATACGATACGAGAGAGTATTTTTTTATCTATCGACAAATACGATACGATACGAGAATAATATCACGAGAGACGAGAGTTCTCGACAAGAATTAAAAAATAACCAGAATACCTAAATTTTTTTAAATTTAAAATTTTTAAAAGACACAAAGTTAAAGCTATACAAAGTTTACAAGTAATTGAATCTATGCGGTTTTTATATTAAAATAACATTTTTTTTTGTTTTTGTTTACCGACTGTGTTCCTGAGTTGACGTGTTGTTTTTTGCTTTCCGGAATTATTTAAATTTCGACCATTATATCTGGTTTATCAAGTTACTGGTGGTATACATTTTCTTACGGCTGGTTTTCTTATATGTTAAGTGTATACTCTGTGCATTTATAGGAGGGATTAGACTATAATCTCATTAAATAAATTTTCTTATAAACTTGCTATGCCGCTGTGTTTGGAGTGTCAGATTAGTGTAGCAAGAGCCCCTGGTGAATCATTGACATGTTTAAAGTGCAATGGTTTAGTTCATTATGCTTGTGCCAATGTAAACATATCTAAGAAAGATTTTGAACGTTTAAAAAAGGGGATTGTTGCTTTTTATTGTGTCAAGTGTAAAAAGGATAGCGCCATCTCTGGAGTTAGTAATTTACCTACTTCACAAGCTCAATCTGTGTCGATACCTATGGCATCCGAAGTTGAACCCTCGGATAAATACTTAGATGCAATTCGGGTTGCAGTCGAAAAGGGGCAACAATCCTTGTTGACTGAAATTCGTAATGAAGTGTCTCAACTGATAAATAATTTTAAAACTAAACAACTTGAACTAAATAAAAACGTGTCTGAGGCAATTGTATCGATGAAGAATGACATTAGTGAAAATTCGAAAAAGATTAGTTGCCTTGAAATCGAATCAGCTTGTTCTTCAAAATCTGTGCAGGCAGTTAAAACTGAGACAGAGCAATTAAAGAACAGAGTCACTCAACTTGAAAATAGTCTTAATGTTCAAGAGCAATCTGCTCTTCTCTCTTCACTTAAAATACATGGTTTGCCAATTAATCAAGAAGAAGATGTGCGTCAATGTTTTATTAATATTGCTAAAAAACTTGACGTATCTATAAACAATGATAATATTAGAAACTAGCTTTCGAGCTTGCCTTTGGCGGGCACGAAATCTAGTGGCGTGCCATCAACAGTATTTTTTTACAAAAAGTATTTTCTGACAGGAAGAATTTTTTGTTAAAAAGTATTTTCTTACAGATAGTATTTTTTGACAAAAATGATTTTCTGACAGAAAATATTTTTTGCCAATAAGTATTTTCTGACAGAAATTATTTAAAAAAGAATTTTCTAAAAGCAACATAATTCTCTTCCAAAAATTATTAAATTCTAATACATTTTTTTAGATATACTTCCCATTAGCACATACCCGAACAGCACCGGATGTTCCAGCAATATTGGCAAGGTTGAGACAAGGCATTTTTACTTTGCCTCAACCTTGCCAAGTTGTTGATCTGATAAAACCACGCATGTCATGTTGTAAAATTTTTTTTCATCAAAATAAATATTTTTCGAGAAAAACCTAGAACCAAATTAGCCTGAATCCCATTCAGCCTTAAACCATCTTGCCGAAAATGCATTCAGCCTAATCCCATTTACCCTAAATTGTATTAAGCCTAAATCCCCTTTAACCTAAAATGCATTTAGCAAGAAACCCATTTAACCTAAAATGCATTCAGCCTAAATCCCACTTAAACTAAAAGGCATTCAGCCTAAAACCCATTTAACTTTAATCCCAATAAACCTAAAATGCATACATCCTAAAACCCATTTAACCTAAAATGCATTCACAGATTAAAACCCATTTATCCTAAAATGCATTTAGCCTAAATCCCATTTAACCCCAAAAGCATTTATCCTACATCTCATTCAACCTAAAATGGATTCAGTATAAATCCCATTTAACCTAAATCTTATTTAACCTGAATACCATTTAACCTAACTCTTATTTAAACTAATTTCTATTTAACTTCAATTGTATTCAACCTAAATCCCTTTTAATCTCATATGCATTCATCCTCAATCTCATTTAACGTAACATTGAACCATCATAAACCCCATTTAACCTAAAATGCAATCAGCCTAAATTCTTTTTTACCTCAAATGCATATAGCTTAAAAAAATTTGGCCTAAATCCCATTGAACGAAATTTATAATGTAAAAATTTAGGCTAAACGGGGTTTAGGACAAATAGTTTTAGGCTGAATGCCTTTTTGGATTTAATAGGTCATAGTCTGAATGCATTTTAGGTTGAATGAGATTTAAGTGAAATGGGATTTAGGCTTAATGCATTTTAGGTTTAATGGGATTTAGGCTAAATGAAAATTAGGTTAAATAAGATTTTTATGTTTAATGGGTTTTAGGCAGAATGCTTTTTAGGTTAAATGGGATTTAGGTTAAATAAGTTTTAGGTTTAATGTATTTTAGACTGAATGCATTTTAGTTTAAATTTAAATGGGATTTTGGTTAAATAAGATTTATTATGTTTAATGGGTTTTAGGCAGAATGCTTTTTAGGTTAAATAGGATTTAAATTTAATCTATTAGATTTTCTGGTTTTTATTTTTTTACCCCAAAAAATTCAGATTCAACATTTTTTTTTGCATTGTGTTATCTAAAATTATTTTTTTAATGTATTTCTTTTAATTTATTGCAAAATGTGTTGTAAGGAACATAACGAAATTAATGCAAAAAGATTAAAAGCCATCTAACACAAAGTCAGTAATATATAAAAAAATGTAGGTTTTTCAATTTTTATGATGCAGAAACCAATTTTATACTTATATATCTCAGTTATACGATATTTTTTGTCAAATTATTCTAAAATATGACGAAATAACAGGTAATACTCAATTATAGAAAGTTTATCAGCAGTTCATAAATAAATGCATAATTTAAAAATTTTCGATTTTTTGAATTTTTTGAAAAAAATGTATATCTTCCTTTCTTATCAATATTTTTTAAGTCTGTAAGTTTATACATACATACATACAGTCATGAAATTTTTTATGGGTATATTTGAATTCCTTGATGCTTAAAACGAAAAATTATGCATGAAATTTACAGTTCTAATCAATGTACAGACAAAACTCTGATTTTATTAATATAGACATCTACAGAATCCGACGACAGGAAAATGCAAACGCTTCTCAATTTCCACCTGCTGTTGTGGTAAAGTTGTCTACTCAAATTCTGAGAGATAAAATTATGAATCAATGAAAATCACGTAGCAGCTTTGCTACTGTTAGCATTGGTTAGCCTGAAGAGAAAAAATCATACATTTATCTACGAGAGTGCCTTACACCCTTGAATCGTCGTATTTACACTGCTGCTCTGGCTCTCAAGAAGAATAACAAGATAAAATATTTGTGGATTTCCGGTGGAAAAATTTTTGGACGAAAGGATGATGGCGAACGCAGGTTCCAACTAACATCGCTTTAGTCAGTCAACTCCATAAAATATCAGCTACTGAATACTTGGTTTTATTTTTTAATTTTATCTTACTTGCATAATTTTTTCTTAAGACAATATGATAATAATTCGTTTTTTCTGCAAGATGTACGTTTCTTGCACACAGTTTTTCAGGTTTTCTTGTATGATTTATTATTATGTAAATTATGTTTTACTTGTTTCACACATTACTACCACTGTTGCAAGAAATAAATTTTTTGATACTACAATTTCAAAAATTCAGAGCCTGCCCCTTCAGATTTTCCATAAGAGATTTGAATTTTCTGTATCTGCTTTTTTATCCATTTCATTTTCTTTTTTATTTTTTTCATTTTTTGTTTTCTTTTCTTACATTGGATTATTTCATTATTTGTAGCTTACTCATTATTTTATCTACTATTTTTTCTTTTAATTTTTTCCGTATTTAAATTTACTAGCTGCGATTGCAATGCTATTATTTAATCTTAATGGAGACTCTGAATATTTGTCACGTTAATGCACAATCATTGTGTGCTCATTTCATTGAATTCAAGAAATTCTTTGATACTGGTCACTATGATATTATTGCCGTGTCAGAAACTTGGTTATCGCCTAATATTAGTTCTAACTTGGTACAACTTGATAATTATATACTTTCTCGTAAGGATAGAGAAATGTTCAGAGGTGGTGGAGTCTGTCTATTTGTGCGTAAATCTATTAAGTGTTCTTTGGTGTCTACAAGTACTGAAGGGCCATATCCAAGTTCTGAGTTTTTATTTATTAAGGTGCAGTCTCAAAATGATAGTGCATTACTAGGAGTTGTCTATAAACCGCCAAACGCTTCATTTGGAAATGATTTAGAAAACCAAATATTCTCTCTTTTACAATATTTTAACAACATAATAATAATGGGTGATTTTAATTGTAACTTAAACATTCCTTCTCCTAATACAAACTATTTCAATTCCATGGTTTATAGTTCAGGTATGTCGATAGTCCCTCATAATTTAACTCACCATTCGAATAATTCTAGTACAAGAATTGATGTTATGTTTGTTGATGATCTGAATAAGGTGATTTCGTTTAATCAGCATTCGGTGTCATTCTTGTCGAATCATGATCTAATAGGTGTTAAATATGAATTCCTGGGAAGTCCATCTCAGACTATTAATAACTCTAATTATTTTCGTAATTTAAAAAATATATCTGAGAGCGAATTCGTTTCACATTTGTTGACTTATGATTGGGCAGGTCTGTACTCAGAATCTGATATTAATATAAAAGTGTACAGGCTCACTTCTTTTTTAACTTCTGCTTTCGACTTATTTGCACCTCTCCAGTTATCAAATATTAAAAAAAGATTCTCTCCTTGGATGACAGACGAGATTAGAGAGCTTATTAAAGAAATAAATAAGCTTCGGAGAACTGCTAAAAGAACAAAAAATGATATTGACCATTGTAGATTTAAAAGAATTCGTAATTTGGCCCAGACAAAAATTAGGGATGCATATAATAAATATAACTTTAATGCGATAAAAAATAGGAGTAGATCAGAGGATATTTAGCATGTATTAAGAAAACTCAATCTTATTCCATCTAAGAAGGGTTTGACTGACAATAATTTTGAGGCCCATGATTATTTGAAAGTTTTTTCTTGTACTTCTACTTTGGTCTCACCTTCCACTACTGCTCCTTTGCAAAGTTGTTTGGATTAATTTGATAAGAACAATTTTTTTTCTCAGATATTTCTCCGGATTGCTTGCTAAGGAGCATTGATAGTATAAAAACTAATGCAATGGGTCCAGATTATATATCTATTAAGATGATTAAATTATCCCTTCAGGTTATCTTTCCTATTCTATTACATATATATAACTGCTCTCTCCAGCAAGGAATTTTTCCAGAGATTTGGAAAATGAGCAATGTTCGTCCTATTCCTAAGATAGGGAACCTGAAAACACCGACTGACTATGGACCCATTTCCTTAATACGTGCTTTATCTAAACCTCTGGAGAAAATTGTATGTAAGCAAATGACTTCTTTCTTAATTGATAATGATTTATTAGAAACGTTACAATCTGGCTTTCGCGAAAAATACAGTACATGTACAGCATTATTAAAGTTTACAACTAATATTAAACTAGCAATGGATATAAAACATATTACTGTTGCTGTGTTTTTCGATTTCTCTAAAGCATTCAATTCTGTTGATCATAACTTATTAATACATAAGCTTAAATCCGTCAAACTATCTAAGTCGGTTTGTTGTTGGTTTGAGTCTTATCTGAGTTCTAAATTTCAGAGGGTAATTGATGGAAGTGGTGATTGTTCGTAATGGGATAAAATTAAATGTGGTGTACCTCAAGGAGCATCACTTTCTTCTTTGCTTTTTAACTTATTTATAAAAGATCTTGGGGAACGCTTTAAATATTGCAAATATCACAAATATGCAGATGATTTTAAGATTTATCTTTTTGGACCATTATCATCGCTTCCTGATTTACTACGAATGATTCAGATTGATATTAATTATGTTATAAAGTGGGCAAGTGATAATGGACTTGTTCTTAACTCAGATAAGACTCAGGCTATGGTGTTCTCATCATCTAGAAATCCATCTATGGACCATGTATTAGCTTCTTCTCCACTTTTAGTGGAAGGTAAGCCTATAATATTTAGGGAGACGATAAAAGATCTTGGAATGACGTTAGATAAAGCTTTATCATTTTGTCAGGACTGAAGAGCGAGGGTTTACAAGTTCAATTCTCTAAGCTTCCGTTTTTTTCTATTATTAGTAAATAATTAAAACGCATTAAAATGAAACTGATTAATTCGTTTTGTTTCAATTAAAAAGTTTGGCACAATCAGGAAATTAAATGTATTAAACATTTAAATACTTTTTAAATGAAAGTCTTTTTACCGGGGAACTTGAGAATTAGGGTGGCCGTTAAAAATTACATTTTGGAATTTTGTCCATTTCCGGGTCTCATTTTGTCACAAATTGAAAAAAATCGGGCAAGATCGAGTTACACTCGCACTAAAATCGAGGGTTCCGTACACAAAACAAAATAATTTTTAATATATTTGATACTAGTAAATATATAATATATAAATATATTATACAAATTACATATAATATAATAAATAAAATAGAATATCTAATGAATTTTTTATAAAAAATGGACCACCCTCCCCCTTATCTTCCAAAATATTTTACTTAGAGAGTTCAAATTTTGTACAGGAATGTATTGTCAGGTGTAAATAACATAAAAATTATAAAAAACGTGATCGTGATTGCATTTTTAACGAAAAATCCAGAGATTTTAGCAAATATCCATAAAAAATACTCAAAAATCATTTTATTTCCTTAACAACGCTATGATCAACTTCTACAATCATGTTCTCTACCATTTTACTGTAATCTACACGTGAAAATACATTTGTGTACCAAATTTGAACTCTCTAAGTCAAATTGTTTAGAAGTTATGGGAGGGGGGATACGGTCATTTTTTAGCATTTGTTTTAAATCGTTGGTTTTTGCTTAAAAACACTATGGTAACGATCTGCAACAAAGTTCTCTACAGTTTTTCGGTAATCTATATGGCAAACTACATATGTATACCAAATACCAAATACCTCTAAGTACAATAGTTTGGCAGATATGGAGGTGGCATTGTAGACTTTTAGTGCATTTTTGCTAAAAAAATGACCGTATCCCCCCCCTCTTATCTTCCAAACTATTTGACTTAGGATGCTGAAATTTGGTACACGTATGTAGATTTACGTGTAGATTACAGGAAAATTATAGAGAAAGTGATGATTATAGCGCTGTTAAAGTTATAACACTAAACTATGGCCCATATGTTAAAAAAATGCTCAAAAATATTGTTATTTCCTTGACAACGCTATGTTCAACAAATACAATCATGTTCTCTATAATTTTCCTGTAATCTATACGTGAAAATACATTTGTGTACCAAATTTGAATTCTTTAAGTCCAATAGTTTGGAAGTTCAGGGGGGGGGATACGACCATTTTTTAGCATGTTTTAAAAAAATCGTTTTTTTTGCTGAAAAACGCTATGATAACAGCCTGCAACAAAGTTTTCTATAGTTTTTCTGTAATCTACACGTCAAACTACATATGTGTACCAAATTTCAGCACTCTAAGTACAATAATTTGTCAGATAAAGGGCAGGAATGGTACAAATTAAATTCATTTTTTCGAAAAAATGACCGTATTCCCCTCTTATCTGCCAAAATATTTGACTTAGAGAGTTTAAATTTGGTACAAAAATGTAGTATCATATGTAGATTACAGAAAAATTATAGATATTGTTGTGGTGATAGCGCTGTCAAAGAAATGGCAAAAGTTATCAGCCAAAAAATATCAAAATTTCTCAAAAATCTTGTTATTTTCTTGACAACGCTATGATCAACCCCTAGAATCTTGTTCTCTATAATTTTCCTTTCATCTACACGTGAAAATACATATGTGGGCCAAATTTGAACTTTCTAAGTCAAATAGTTTGGCGGCTAGGGGGGGGGGGATACGATTTTCGACAAAGTCTTGCCAATAGGGTTCCGTGCGTACACTTGTGGTGTACGGAACCCTAAAAATAGATACGTCATTTTTTTTTCAATTGTTAAGTTAACCATTTTTTACAGGACCCAAAAGTTAAAAAAAAACCAAAGTAGGTTATTATTAGCAAAAAATATTAATTCTGAACAAAACGAGAAATTTAAACTGCTAATCATGGTTTCTAATGTTTTTGAGGTCACTGATTACAAATCTGAAGTCATATTTCAAAAATTCAAAATGGTCGATCCAATATGGCGGCCATGAAAAATTTAAATTTAAATAATTTTTAGTAAACTTCGTATCAGGGGGTTTTGTAAGTCCCTGATTACAAATTTAAAGTCAGATTTTAAAAATTTAAAATGGCGGATCCAATATGGCAGCCATAAAAATTTAAAAATTAATCAATTTTTATGAAACTTGGTATCAAGGGGTTTTTGGGGTCCCTAGTTACAAATCTGAAGTCAGATTTCAGAAATTCAAAGTGCCGGATCCAATATTAAGTTTTATAAAAAATTATTAATTTTTTAAACATTATGCCCGGCATATTAGATCCGGCACTTTGAATTTCTGAAATCTGACTTCAGATTTGTAACTAGGGACCCCAAAAACCTCTTGATACCAAGTTTCATAAAAATTGATTAATTTAAAAATTTTCATGTCCGCCATATTGGATCCACCATTTTGAATTTTTGAAATATGACTTCAGATTTGTAATCAGTGACTTCAAAAACATTAAAAACCATGATTAGCAGTTTAAATTTCTTGTTTTTTCAGAATTAATATTTTGTGCAAATAATAACCTACTTTGGTTATTTTTGGTCAACTTTTGGGTTAAGTAAAAAATAGTTAACTTAACAAATTTCATATGTTAAAAATTTTTTATTATTCTTTGAACATTTATGAAGAGAAACAGAGTAGTCCGGTCAAAAAATATTAATTTTCAACGAGTTTCTTGTAAAATCGTTGAATTTTTTTTACAGAAAGATCTACGAAAAAAAGTTTTTTCCCCATGCAAAATACATGCAAAATTTTAATAGCCTACAGGCATTACTAAATATTAATTAAAAAAAAATACGTTTCTATTTTTTCAATTTGTGACAAAATTCCAAAGTGTCATTTTTAACAGCCACCCTAATGCAGACTAAGAAATCTTGCCTGGAATAAAGCTACTCCGTGACTATTTCTTAATTATCGTTGTGGACCACCACCAGTTGTTAAGAAATTCAAAAAAATTGTTAAAGAACACTACTGACGCAATAGAGTGTTACGAAGCAATTCTGAATCTCTCGCGCCGTTACACAAATGCAGATTGTCGCACGGGCCTAACCCCAAGCGCTGCATCCCTGGAAAACCAGACTCTCACGCTAGGTGAATACTCGCGCGCATTTGATGTTCTCCAGCTAATTTCACCGCATACCAGAAATTACGCGCTCAGATTAAACTATTTTATTGGACTAAAAAGAGTAATTATCGTATTATAAAATTAATTAATTACTTTTTCCTGATATTTAATTTTATTTACGAACCCACGAATCGACCGAACCGTGACTAGAAGGCCGTTTCTTTTTAACAACACGGTGATATTTATTAATGGCAACATTACTTTTTAGCTGTTTGTCCGTAATGTGTTTTGTTAAGAATACGGAGTTTTTTTTTATTAATCTGCGTTCGTATATACTGAATCTATGCTAATTGAATTGTATTGATTTTATTTGTGTAAATCTACATTATTCTTCTATAATCTGTTTGTAGATACCCTGTAAACAATCTCTAAGAGAGTTTTGGCAGGACGTAAGCCTGGAAATGAAACCAGAACTAGAACCATGATTTTTTTGTAATAAACCTAACCTAAAGCGACAGTAAAAATTAGTAAAGTTCTGATTGAATATAATAAATAAAATCTTCAGTTTAAATCTAGCTAACCTAAATAAGTGAATAGATTTCTTGAGAACCTTGGCTCTGGCGAGCGTAATTCGGAGAATATAAAATTCTACGTAGCTGCAAATGCTTATTTCTCGTCTTTTATAACAAAAATAAGACAAAAATGTTTTGAAACAAAAAACACTAGATTTTTTTTTACTATCTACAAAACAAATTTTTGGAAAATAATTGATTTTAAATAATGAACAAAATAACCCAGAAAATTATGGTTTTTCACTTTCTTACACTTTTTTCTTAAAATATACAATAAAAAGTTAGCGCATCACGTGTACATCGTCACAACTAAATTGTCAACAATGATCATTAATACTTTTAGTAAAACTTTTAAACTCCCGGAGATCTGAACAGAAGTTTGAGAACTTGAAAAATTTAAGCTTTATTTTCAGGACTTTATGAATTTTTTTTCTAATTTCTGATAAAGAATTATAAGCAATTTCATTTAGTTCTTTCTGTAGTCTGGATATCAGAAAATATTTATACCAAGTAGCAAACTTAAAAAACTCATTATAAAGATTTTATTCATTAAAAACCTCGCGTGCACAAAATAGCCCCCCGGAGGCACAAAATATCCCTAATTGACGGTAACGAATTTATTGAAATAATTCTGTTAGCAGGTATCTGAAAATTATCACTTTAACGTCCAAATTAATTAACTGATTCATATACCAAGAAACTTGGTATATAGGGGTTTTTGAGACTTCTGATAACCAATCTGTAATCAGATTTTCAAAATTTAAAATGGCAAATCCAATATGGCGGACGAATTTTTGAAATTTTTATGTAACTTGGCATCTGGGCGTTTTTGAGGTAGATGATTAATACCTAATTTTTCATTAGATCTTCAACATTTAGAATAGCGGATCCAATATGACGAATCATTTTTAAAAACTTTTAATTTTTATGAAACTTTGTATCTGAAAGTTCTTTGGGTCGCCGATTACGAATCTGTTATCAGATTTTCAAAATTCTAAATGGCGGATCCAATATGGCTGACCAATTCTTGCTAAATTTTTTCATTTTTATGAAACTTAGTATTTAGGGGTTTTTGGGTCACTCACTAAAACTTTGTCATCAGATTTTTAAAATTCAAAATGGTGGATCCAATATGGCGGAACTATTTTTAAAAAAACTTGTACAATTTCATGAAATTTGGTATCTGGAAATTTTGGGCTCTCTGATTATTTCATTGCATTAGTTAAGTGTTTCCCTTCTACTTGCAATATTTATTCAATTAGAAAAAAAGACTTTTCAATCAAATACCTTCATGCTACTGAATGCTATGTCGCTACTTCACACAGAAAAAAGAATATTCTCATTTTAAGAAACATCACTTAAATAGTTAATTTAACTTAGTTAACTTAGTTACTTAACTAAGTAGGAAATTTTCTTAAAATAATTCTTAAAAATAATTTTTTAAGTGGGGAATTTTCTTGACTCCTATTTAAGTAATTTTCTTAAAATTAGAATATCGTTTTTTCTGTGTGAAGTAGTGACATGGCATGCAGTAGCATGAAGGTATTTGATTGAAAAGTCTTTTTTTCTCAGTGAATAAATATTGCAAGTATAAGAATAATATTCTTATTGTAAGAAAATTCCCTACTTAATTTAAGTGGGGAATATTCTTGGCTCCTATTTAAGTAATGTTTCTTAAAATTAGAATTTCTTTTTATCAGTGCAGAGACCGATTTATTTGTTTATAAGCATGAAAATTTAAATTAAAAAGTCTGAAGTTTTTGAAATAATAGCATGATGCTATCAAATCGATGTTATCCACTCAATTGTTACTTTACATAAATCAAATGAATATTGTTCAATTTATTTATTGCCTTAAAGATAATAACTTCGTTTATTAATTAAATGTATTTTTTGAATATCCGCGCAGAAATATTGTAATTTTCGAAAATGCCACAATAGCTCTTAAGATTCTATCAGTGCGCAAATTATCACAGCCCCACAAAAAAAAAAGTGTCATGTACTTTTGACCGGAATACCTTAGCCCTATGTATTTTGACGCGCTAAACACGAATCTGAAGTCCATTTTGCTCCATCACGTCAGGATTTTTTTCTAACCTCAAAAAACATGTCGGATTTTGAGAGGTAGGCGATTTTTTAAAAAAATTTATGGATTTACTTCAAACTTGGTATCTGGGGGTTTTTTGGGTCGCTGATTATGAATCTGAAGTTAGATTTTCAAAATTCAAAATGGCGGATCCAATATGGTGGACGAATTTTGAAAAAATTTGAAGATTTATTTCAAACTTGGTATCTGGGGGTTTTTTGGGTCGCTGATTACGAATCTGAAGTTAGATTTTCAAAATTCAAAATGGCGGATCCAATATGGCGGACGAATTTTTAAAAAATTTGAAGATTTATCAGGAATAAGATGTAGAATGGAACAATGTACTTTCTTATTTGGCTTCTGCACCAAACATATCCAATCTGTTACCAAGGAATATTTTATGATAAAATTGTAATAGAAGTCATATTTGAAAATGTGAAAAACTCGCTTCGAAATCACACTCAGCAACTTAAAAACCTGAAGATACCAAATTTCATAAAAATTTCGAAAATATGACGTCAGATTCGCAATCAGCGACCCAAAAAACACCCAGATACCAAGTTTGAAGTAAATCCATAAATTTTTTTAAAAAATCGCCTACCTCTCAAAATCCGACATGTTTTTTGAGGTTAGAAAAAAATCCTGACGTGATGGAGTAAAATGGACTTCGGATTCGTGTTCAGCGCGTCAAAATACATAGGGCTAGGGTATTCCGGTCAAAAGTACATGACACTTTTTTTTTTGTGGGGCTGTGTTATGTGTCAATTGATAAGCTTCTTGCGCATTTTTCTTTCGACACGTGATAGAATTTTGCATTAAATCGACCTCCTTTGCAAAGAAACCTTCAAAATGATTAGACGCAAAGTTTTAAAATTTTATATTTTTACTCTAAAATAAAGTTAACGATCTCTCATTGACACGGTGCGCCTTAACTAAAATTAAATAAAAAGGTCTTACACTTAGATAATTATTGGATATTCTGAATTTACAATGTTCATAGATGAGAAAAATCAAAAACCTAAAATAATCGGTGGAGAGATTTTTAAATAAATCCACATTGAACATTTTTGCGCATGAAGTACGATATTTCAAAAATGCTGGCATCGTTTTTTTATTTATAAATACAAAAAAAACAAAATAAGTTTGTATTAAATGTTTATATTAACCGTTTATAATAAATTTTATAATTATTAGTAGTTTATTAATTGTTAATTATTGTCTATTAACCATAATTTAAAAAAAAGAAATAATGAAAACTTAAATTGACTTTAGCGACACAAGCACTGTGAAAATAAAACTATCAAAATAAAACAAAACGCGTACGTTTAACCTTAAATCGCAAAGCGAATTATCTATCAATTTTCTGGTATCTAAAAATTGTTAAAACATGTGTTAGAATTGTTCAGTGAATGACTTGTTCATTGTTCATTGTTCATGTTTTAACAATTTTTAGATACCAGAAAATTGATAGATAATTCGCTTTGCGAATTAAGGTTAAACGTACGTATTTTGTTTTATTTTGATAGTTTTATTTTCACAGTGCTTGTGTCGCTAAAGTCAATTTAAGTTTTCATTATTTCTTTTTTTTAAATTATGGTTAATAGACAATAATTAACAATTAATAAACTACTAATAATTATAAAATTCATTATAAACGGTTAATATAAACATTTAATACAAACTTATTTTGTTTTTTTTTTGTATTTATAAATAAAAAAACGATGCCAGCATTTTTGAAATATCGTACTTCATGCGCAAAAATGTTCAATGTGGATTTATTTAAAAATCTCTCCACCGATTATTTTAGTTTTTTGATTTTTCTCATCTATGAACATTGTAAATTCAGAATCTCCAATAATTTTCTAAGTGTAAGACCTTTTTATTTAATTTTAGTAAAGGCGCACCGTGTTGAGTGATCAAAAGTGCAGCAGCAGAAACAAAGTCTTTTTATTTATAACTTCAACCTGCTCTGTTACCGAGGTTTAAATCCGCAAAATTTACAAATATTTTAAAATTTATTTAACATAGTTCTCTTAAATTGTTTTCATGGTATTTTTGAAAAAAATATTTGAGTATTTGAATCATATAAGAAACTATAGAATTATATACACTCTGCCTTAGATTTGATAGTACATGCTTTCGTTTCGAATCAGCTGCGTATTTGCTGACTGCCAATGGCGCACAACAATGTTGTGTCAACACGATTGCGTGGGCAGACAAAAATTCCGTTGTACTTTATTACTAGCGATGTTAATTCGCTCGCTAACACTCGCTCAATTATATTTATTTATAAAGAAATTGCTTATCTAAGTTTAAATATTGAAAACTAACATGAACTTATTATTTATTGTATTGTTGTTATGTTTAAATCTTTTGAAAATTATATATAAAAATTATAATTTTGTTTTAAGAATTTTTTATTAATTAGTAATGATAATATTATTTATATTAAAATAAATTGTTTAATATTTTTGTTTAAAACAAATAATATACTAAAATTGTTTTTAATAAGGGAGTGAAATAATATTACGTTGATTTATACAAAGTTTTGGATAAATTAGTTTTATATTATACAAATGGATCATTTTGATCAACTGCGCATGCGTGACTATCATGGCACACTACTACACTTAATTGTATAAGTGCCTAAGTTATAAAAATGTTAATAGCTCAAAAAGATTTTAAGTAAATTGATTTTAAAAGTTGCTTATAAAGAAAAGTAGTGAACCAAGTGGAAGGGGAAGAACGACTGAACGACGAATTTCTGTTGACGACAAAGGTTTCGTCTTAATATAATAAGAGATTACTACATAGAAATTCTCGAAAATTTTAAAACCCTTTTTTCTAAATGAATAAGTGAATGTTTTAAAAAAAAATTTTTACACTACAATTAACATGAAATTTTCTAATAGTACGTTGATTAATTTTTAATCCACTCCCCCCCCCCGTGTACCCCAAGAAAAAGGTTTTTAAAAGTATGAAAAGACCGGTGGGTTGTCATAGATTTTATGTCAAGTATATAAAGAAAATACGCCTTGAAATGTAAAAATTTTTTATGTTTTAATTGACATGATAATATTCTGATAGAATGTTGATAAATATTTACACCTCCTCCTTTAATTTTTAGAAGAATGTCAAGAATAAGCATTCCAAAACATTTGTGTTCAATTTTATTAGCATTTATACGTGTTAGACGAAAAAAAAATTATGTTTTACAAATTTTAAAATGTTTTTAAATTTAATTAAAATAATATAAAATTTCAGCAAAGTTTACAAATTTTACAAAACAAGTGGAGGGTGGGGGGAAGGGGGTCGAGATAATTATCTGACATATTTAAAGAAGAAGGTAACAACTACTAAGCTTAGTTAGATCCCACACTGCATTACTGCGCATGTGTTATTGTCATAGAGCATTACTGCGCATGTGTAATTGCCATAGAGCATTACTGCGCATGTGTAACTGCCATAAACATATAGTGCGCATGTGTAACTGCCATAAACATATAGTGCGCATGTGTCATGAACATAATGATCAAGTGCGCATGCGTCACTATCATGGCACACTACAACACTTAATTGTATAAGTGCCTAAGTTATAAAAATGTTAATAGCTCAAAAACATTTTAAGTAAACTAGAAAAAAAGCGCACGCCAAATTTTATTATTTCTTAAGGGGGGAACACCAGTTGTAACAAAAAAAAGTGCTTTTTTCAAGAATTTTCTCCTAGAAAACCATGAAACTTTTTGAAGAATACTATTTATTAGTTAAAAACACATGTTAAAAACTGTAATTAAAAAAAAATAAAAGTGTTTTTCAACCAAAACTTTTGAAGATGTGAGTCATTGAAGCGACGCCATATAAAAAAAGGTGTTTCGCTGTGATCAGGATTCTGCCAGTATGCTTCGTATCAAATGAAAAAATGAAATTGATTTACATTTATAATAAAATTATCCTGTTAGTGATTGAAGGATTTGAAGAAAAAAAAAATATTCGACAATATAAAAAAAAGTTTCGCATAAAAAAAATCCTTCGATCACTTACTCGACTTAGATGTGTAAATTAAGCATACCAAATTTCAAGTAAATCGGTTTAATGGTTTTCGAGTAATCATGATCACCGACTTTGAAAAAGTCATTTTGAGAAAAACGCATTTAAAGTTTCAACGTAATTTTTTGTTAAATACTTGAAATGACCTTTGCTTCTCATATTATTCTTTCTGTCCTCAAAATTATGAAGGAAGGGTAAAAAAACTGTAAATCTAAGCGTAAAACAAAAGACGAATAGCCATGATCAACTTAGAAATTTACAAACACATTTTTAAATATGTATACTTTAAGAAAATGCAAAAAAAGAAAAAACTATTTTTCGAAAATTGCAACTGATGTTTCCCTCTTAAAACAATGTTTCATTTGTGTATAATTATGTGAAATAAAAGAAATACATAATATAATAAAAAAAGAAAATTAATGATAAGAAGACATTGCAATAAATTTAAAATGATGTGATCTTTGATCCATCGTGTATATCAATTTGCAAATTTTGATTAATTAAAAATTAATTAAATAAAAAAAAATGAAGAATAAAATCAAGAATATCAAGAATAATTACAAAAAATTATGATATACCTAATACAATTTAAAAACTTTACTTTAAAAAGTTTACCGATCAACACTCTCTGCTCTTAATATTTTAGAACCTTCTTCCAATATAACCAATAAATGAATGTAAGGTAAACCGCGCTTTTGAAATTTAATAACATAAACATAGGACTTTACTTGTCCAAATAGTTTATCATCTATTATAGTTTCCATTAATTTTTTTACTTTTAAATGAAAGACTCTTGCAACCGTGTCAGGTTTATTAGAAGATGACTGATTAAGTAATAAATTTTCATAAATTTCTTTCCATTTTGAACTACATGTCATTGTAATAAATAAATCTGGTCTACCATGAAAAGCTACATAATGGTCATTGCATATTAATATTGTTTTAACATGTTATGAGGTGATCCTATAAATGTTGAAGGCAGTATCAACATCTTGCCAACATTTACATTATTTTCAAGTTCTTGTTTATCTAAATGATCAATTAATCCTTTGTAAGTTTCACTTCTTAATTTTGTTTGATTATTTTTACAAAAATGTAACCTAACTTTTTCAACTTTGACATAATTATCAACTAACCATTGCTGAAACATTTTTTCATTATATAAAAATTGATTGTAGGTGTGATTTCTTTCTCCTATTTTATATTTTATATAAGCAGATCTGGACACAGTTTGATATCTCGTTGGTTTGTCACTATCAGTACGAATCATATCGATACTATAACCCTTGTTTCCTAGAGGATAAAGTATAGGATATATCCAAGGTTCAACCTTTGGATCTAAATGACTAACCAATTGCAATTGTTTAATCGATGTATTATAAACCGTTACATAAGACTCTGGTATTAAACCTTTAGCATTCATATTAAAAATAGTAATTTCATTACAATTTTTTGAATTCATGAGGGTATTTTTCTAAAGGCAACGATACACCACCATGACTGCAACAATAATTATAAGTTAATTTCTTTTGAATTTTTCTTCCTCAAAATGTTTAGCCTTGCATCTTTTGCAAAAACACGACATTTTACCAAGATAATGTTCGTTATAACTTGGAACATGTGTGCTATTAATATTTTTTTCTGCATAAGCAAAATCACGAATATTAATGTTGTTTTCATTTCCATAAATGACTCCATTTTTTACCTCATGTTTCGAAACATCTATTTTTTCCTCATCGATTACGTTTCTTTTTAATTTTAATCTTTTACGTTATTGTTTTTGTTATTTTGCGTGACTTTTTTTCATTTTCTCATCACAAATCCTTACATCTTTCTCCTGTATATCTTTTGAATATAGTATTTCACTATTTTCATCCTTATCATGGCACATCTTCTGTTTCAATTTTAAACTTTGACGATAGCTTTTTTACATTCTGCTCTACTTTTTTTTAATTTTCTGATTAGAGGTGTTAACAATTTTTGTCTGGCTCACTATTCTTTGTAATTTCTCATTCTTATCATCTCCTCCTACTTCTTTAAGATACTTTAACTGACTTTCAACATTCTTTGATATTCTGCACGACTTTTTTTACTTGTCTAATTACAATCGCTAGAAATTATTAATTTGTCAGAATTATTATCTCTCTTTTCTTCTTGAACAGCACTATTTATGTGTTTTTTTTTAGAAAAATTTAAATCTGTTCATCATTTTACTATATTCTTTCTGATATTCTGCTCTAGTTTTTCTATTCTTATCATTAGAATTGCTAAAAATATCCTCTTACTACTATTGTTTCTAATATTTTATAATTATTACCTTCTTTTACTACTTCAATAGAATTTGACGCACTTTCCACATGATTTTTCTTACAAACAATGATATTCTGTCACTATTTACACTTGTAATGATACGACTTTTTCTTAATTTAACAAGTTGCTCCGGAATACGCTCGTCGGATGGGGCCAACGTACATAACCTCCATATCGATGAAATTTTCAACCCAACGATGATTCAAACTTAAATTCTAGCTGAAACTTAAAAGAAAAGCAAAAGCAAAATAAATCTTAGCCTGCTGGCTGACATTTAACGTTAATTGAATTTACTTAATTTTCTTAAGAATAAGGATGGGATTAGTCAGAGAAAACTAAATATTCTTATTTTAAGAATTTCAAATAGAAAATATATTTAACAAAAAAATAAAAGGTAAATTATACAAATAGAAAAATATAAAAATATAAATGAATTTAAATAAATCAACAAATTATAAATAACAAAATCCGACAATATTATCGAGAATAAATTTTTCCTTGTGAATTTAAACATTTTGTACCAAGTTGACGGACGCTTCTAGCCATCTTCTTTGTTATCGATTTAAGCTTGGATCTGTAACAAAATTATTTCGCCTAGTCTTAACTAAAAAAATAATTACAAAAGTTTCCCGATATATTAAATTTCCCTATCTCAGTTTTCTGGTTTATACATTCAATACTTTCGACTAAATTAAATTTTACAAATTTTAAAATGCAATATTTCTAAATAATTATATATTACAATTTAAGCCACCACCACCCCCTACCGCCTATTTTCAACAAATCCCTCCAAGGGAAGAGTTGAGTCTATTCTTTGGGTAGAGAGAAAGCAAACAGGGGCACCTATATTTTTCTCTCTCTAGCCAAGAAACTGAGAACCTAGAAGAACACGAATTACAACGTCACGGGAGCACCCATAGACGTTGCAAGCCTCCATTACCGTTCGCCAATCCGAAGAGGAGCACCTCTATCAGTTTGGTGAACGCCTAGGAAATCCTTCACCTCAAGGGTTCCGGATTTTACGTATGAGTTTTGAGAGAGGAACACCTCTACTCAATCCCCACACGCTCTCAACAGTCTATCTGGCTTTACTAGTCACTCATGGTAGTGGGGGAATGCGGCGGGGGCACCCACACGCATATCTCCGTTTACCTGAGCTTCGCAGCATGGGACCGAGGAGCACCTCGAGTCTCGATAGCCAGAAGACTAATTAATCGGCAGCGCGGGCCGACTAATATAATCGCAGCCCCATCACCTGTGCCGGGGAGCACACGGGTGGGGAGCGGTACAAGCGGTAGGTAGGGAGCGGCACAGCTTGGTCGCATTGACGAGACGTCACAGCCGTCTAGAATTAAAATATGTAGTAATGGCATGAATTAAAATATAACTCCTAATTTTCACGCCATTACACACTTTCAAAATTTTTTATTTGTCTCTTTTCCATCTCTCCTTTTAACTTAGGTCTTTTACAATACATTTTTTCATATTTGGTACTGCTTTTTTCTAGTTTCCTAGTCAGGAATATTGACAACTTTTTTCTGTCCTATTTTTGTATGTAATGAAGAACTACTACTATCTCCTTTCATTTCTGTAAAGCCGTCATTAGTTCAATGATCTAATTTTCTCTTCTGTGTCGCATCTTTTACATTCCTCACATGTAAATTATTGTTTTTTATTTATTCGATATTGCTAATTCCAAGTTTATATAATTTTGTAAAATTATCCGGAAATAAGATGACACATTTTTTTCAAACATCATATACAAAGGAGTTCTTATTAAAGCATAATTGTATACAATATTTTCAGGTTTAATATTAAAATATAAAGAAACATCAAACGCAATGGCGTATATACCACAATCAACAAAATTTGGTTGTTGTACTCTTATAAAACTACATTAGGTTTCAATGGATATAACCTGCATAAATATTCTTTTTGATCTTCATTTAAACATCCTTCAATAAGACTATCATAAACAAAAAGTTCATTTCCATCATAGTAAGTGCAAATCCAGTGACCCAAAAGTCGATTTCCATTAAACAATATTTGAATATGTGATTTATTCTCATTAATTGCTTTAATTTCATCTAACATTTTTTCTAAATATACTGTAATTTGTTTTTGGAAAGTACCACCTGAATAAAGTTCCAGTAATTCCTGAAACTTATACATATGTAATTGTCATTTAGCATTTCCCAATTACGAATATCCTAATCTTTATCATTTAAATTGAAATATCTGTTCTTTAACTGAGAAATTATTTTTCAAAAACAACTTAAAAAAAAAAAAATTAACAAAAAATGAATCTTATTTTTTATTTCTCACGATCTAACTCCATAATCACCTCTTTAGCCTACATGTCAATAAAGTATCTTTATATTTCAAGTCTTAATGTTTTTTTGTTTCTATATCTCATATGTTTATCTCATAACTATTTATCTCATCTCATTATCCCATCTCTTTACCTGATCTCTCTTATTGTTTCACATGTTTATCTCATCACATTGTCTCATGCTATTATCTTATATTTTTACCTCATTTCTCTCATTCTTTTATCTGTTTATTTCATATCATTGTCTCATGTAATTGTCTCATGTTATTGTCTTATGTTATTGTCTTATATCTTTATCTCACCTCTTTTATATAATTATATTATTAACACTTATCTTACACTGTAACGACTTTTTAAAAACATTATAATCACTTTATTATTTATTAAACATTTGCAATTAATTTATTTATTAAACAGTTATCAATCACTTGTTTAATGAACTAACAATCCCATTTTATGGACACTTTTAGCATTTCATAACACTAACTTTATTGAAAATAAAAAATTTAAACACTTTCTAAATATTGTTACTTTAGTCAACATATTTTGCACACTTCCATTTAAATCACTGTAACTTTTCACATTTAATTTTTACTGTATATTTACTATTAGAGTTACTTTATTATTTATTATTAAACACTTACAGTTCATTTCTTAAATAAACACTTTTTGTTCACCGTATTAAGTACTATTCAACACAAACTCTTAATAAACAATAAGCATATTAATACTATACACTTTCACATTAAACACATTTCTATTATAAACACTAAATAAAAAATACACAATAATTAGCATTATTCGCTTCCACATTATAAACACTCAAGTTCTATTCATTAATAACTTTCACTACCATGCACTTCTATACCACGCACTAATGTATTTACCTCTCTTTTCGTTAAAGCTCGAAAATTATTTCTCTTTTTCAACACCAATTATAACACTTATTATGCAAGGGTTGACTCCAAAACCTTATTCGAAAACTTATTTAGTCTATTGTTCGTATTTAGAAAGAAAATTTTAAATTTGAAGAATATTTGAGTAATGAGGTAAAATTTCAGAATATAATTTATTTTCTCTCTTTTCAATAATATTTGAAAATTTTATCTCTTTTCCTAAAGCCATCAACCCTCATTATATAAGGGTCTGCTCTAATGATGATGACTCCCTGCAGGTAGTCTATTTTTTGTATTAAGAAATAAAATTAAAATTTCAAGGTAATCCTACATAAGAAACAAGTACTGAAGGTCAGCGTTAAACGGAAAAGCGTTAACAGTTAACGAAAAAGGATATTTTATACCTGGTTCCTTGGTTAGGGAGAGAAGGTATTTCCTAAAAGTTTACGGAAAAGGAGACTCTCAGCTCATTATACAAATTACCTTGAAATTTAAATTTTATTTCTTAATACAAACAATAGCCTACCTGCAGGGAGTCATCATCATTAGAGCAAACCCTTGTATAATGAGGGTTAATGGCTTTAGGAAAAGAGATAAAATTTTCGAGTATTATTGAAAAGAGAGAAAATAAATTAAATTCTGTAATTTTACCTCATTACTCAAATATTCTTCCAATTTAAAATTTTCTTTCTAAATACGAGCAATAGACTAAATAAGTCCATTGGTTTTCGAGTCAACCCTTGCATAATGAATTGTTATAATTGATTTTGCAAAAGAAAACAATTTTTTGAGCTTTAACGAAAAGAGAGATAAATACATTAGTGCGTGGTATAAAAGTATAGTGTGGAAGCGAATAATGCTAATTATTGTGTATTTTTTATCAAGTGTTTATAATAGAAATGTGTTTAATATGAAAGTGTATAGTATCAATATGCTTATTGTGTATTAAGAGTTTGTGTTGAATAGTTCTTAATACGGTAAACACAAAGTGTTTAATAAAGAAATGAACTGTAAGTGATAAATAATAAATAATAAAGTGACTCTAATAGTAAATATACATTAAAAATTAAATGTGAAAAGTGACAGTGATTAAAATGAAAGTGTGCAAAACGTGTTGACTAAAGTAACAATATTTAGAAAGTGTTTCAATTTTTTATTTTCAATAAAGTTAGTGTTATGAAATGCTAAAAGTGTTCATAAAATGGATTCATTAAACAAGTGATTCATAACTGTTTAATAAATAAATTAATTGTAAATGTTTAATAAATAATAAGGTGATTATAATGTTTTTAAAGAGTCGTTACAGTGTAAAATAAGTGTTAATAATATAATTATATAAAATAGGTGAGATAAAGATATGGTGGATTTCACGTCAACTGTCCAGCCAAAAAAAAAAAATTTCTTTAATCCTTTCCCAATTCATGTTATGAGTTGTCTTGTAGGTAAGTAATTTATCAGCCAAATATTTTTGGATTATATAAAAAATTGCCCGAGAGGAAGGGGGTTAAAGTTTTGAACTTTTTGTTAAGACGCTCTCATTTGTTTATTTATTGAGCTTAAAAAAATGATAAAAAAATTTTTTGGTACATGTTTTTGCTAGATTTTTTCATCAGCTTTCGATTGGCGGGGTCCATTTTAAATTTTTTTTTTTATTTTGACCAAAATTTTTGAAAATTAAAAATAAATTTCACTTTTTTTCGTCTTCGGGCTCGTTTTATTTTTTTTATTTTATTTTTAAAAGAAAGCTGAGATTTTTTCGCTACAAATTATGTAATTTTCAAAAAACCCTTTTTTTTGTTTTTGAAAAATTTAATGTTGAAGTTAGCGCGCCACGTCAAGGTGAAGTCTCACTCTACCGCCCCGCTCGTTGCTGTGCGCTGTTTGCATCATTACGTGGATATTTAATTATTCTAACCCTTAATTGAACTTTTCTCTGCATTTTACAGTGCTGAGACTGACATGAAAACAATTAAGTGCCTGCACTATAGTTCTTTTGTTTATTTTTCTATGTTTAAATTTTTTTGGTAATTTTGTGATATTGGTTTCTCATAGAGAAAGTATTGTTTTACCTCCACAGGATCGATTGAGATTTTCTGAAATATCTTGACATATTTTGAACTCAGGATGTCAAAAATGATGTTTTTAAAAATGTCTTGCTTATGTGTGTATGTAGTTATGTATGTTAAGATTATGTTAAGCTCTGTATTTCGAAAACAATAATTCAAAACAATATTTTTTTTGAGAGATTATAGGTCTTTAGGGGGGACAAATTATGCCCTACTTTTGAGTCTGATCTATCACTTCTAACTACATTTTTTTGAAATTTAAACATTTTGAAAAAAAAAATTTCAAAAATGTACAAATTTTTTGAAAACAGTAAAATCAGATTATTTTATTTTTTTTATCTTTTTAAAAATGCATCGATTAAGTTCTTAGCGATCCTTTTAGTGCAAATTGATAAAAAGTTATTATTATTCTATAAACAAACAATATTGAAAATGATGTTCTTTAACAATTTTATTTTTATATTTTGTTGCTTTTTTAATATATTTCTGACTACTTGTAGGTCACTAAAAATTAATCAAATGAGCTCTTTGCGAACGGTCTATTGTAATGTTATTCAGAGTTATCATTGTTCAAAAAAAATTAAGTTTCGTAACTTACGGAATCTTATTTACATTTTATAAGAAATTATATGTACACCTATTTTGCGGAGATTTTAAAACCACATCGATTAGTATACATAACTTGTCCCCCTTAAAGACCTATAATTTCGCGAAAAAAACATTGTTTTAAATTATTGTTTTCGAAATACAGAGCCTAACATAATCTTAACATACATAACTACATACACACATAAGCAAGACATTTTTTAAAAACATCATTTTTGACATCCTGAGTTCAAAATATGTCAAGATATTTCAGAAAATCTCAATCGATCCTGTGAAGGTAAAACAATACTTCCTCTATGAGAAACCAATATCACTAAATTACCAAAAAAATTTAAACATAGAAAAATAAACAAAAGAACTATAGTGCAGGCACTTAATTGTTTTCATGTCAGTCTCAGCACTGTAAAATGCAGAGAAAAGTTAAATTAAGGGTTAGAATAATTAAATATCCACGTAATGATGCAAACAGCGCACAGCAACAAGCGGGGCAGTAGAGTAAGACTTCGCCTTGACGTGGCGCGCTAACTTCAACATTAAATTTCTCAAAAACAAAAAAAAGGGTTTTTTGAAAATTACATGATTTGTAAGAAAAAATCTCAGCTTTCTTTTAAAAATAAAATAAAAAAAATAAAACGAGCCCGAAGACGAAAAAAAGTGAAATTTATTTTTAATTTTCAAAAATTTTGGTCAAAATAAAAAAAAAATTAAAATAGACCACGCCAATCGAAAGCTCATGAAAAAATCTAGAATAGTCATGTACCAAAAAATTTTTTTATCATTTTTTTAAGCTCAATAAATAAACAACTGAGAGCGTCTTAACAAAATGTTCAAAACTTTAACCCCCTCCTTCTCGGGCAATTTTTTATATAATCCAAAAATATTTGGCTGATAAATTACTTACCTATAAGACAACTCATAACAAAAATTGGGAAAGGATTAAAGAAATTTTTTTTTTTGGCTGGACAGTTGACGTGAAATCCACCATATTAGACAATAACATAAGACAATAACATGAGACAATTACATGAGACAATGACAGTGGCGGATCCAGACTTGGTTCCAGGAGGGGGTTATACATGAGAGAGAAAGAGACAATACTATAGTGTTGTCTCTCTCTCTCTGTCTCTCTCTCTCATGCAAATCTAAGTTAGCTCCAGGGGCAGCTCATGACCCCCATGACCCCCCCGTGGATCCGCCACTGGACAATGATATGAAATAAACAGATGAAACAATGAGAGAAATGAGGTAAAAATATAAGATAATAGCATGAGACAATGTGATGTGATAAACATGTGAAACAATGAGAGGGATCAGGTAAAGAGATGAGATAAATAGATATGAGATAAACATATAAGATACAGAAGCAAAAAAACATTAAGAATTAGAATGTAAAGTTACTTTGATGACATGTAGGATATAGAGGTCATTGTGGAGTTAGATCGTGAGTCATAAAAAATTCATTTTTTGTTAATTCTATTTCTTAAAGTTGTTTCTGAAAAACGAGTTCTTAGTTAAAAAAGAGATATT